>JAMKCH010027015.1:0-43713 GCA_023653785.1 Ophioderma brevispina
GAAAACCAAATTTCTTTTGGTATTTTCAAGGGACCATAGGGTACCAAACATACGCTATGTTCTAGGTATGAGATAACTTTTTTAATTGTAACGAATAATCCTTGTTAAAAGTCAGTTAATGAACTCATGTACGTTAAGTATGTGTGTGTTTCTATTGTTTGTATTCTGCACCGGCTCCTTTACTTTTTTACCTATTTTAATTTTTTTGTAATTCTAACAGTTTATGTATATGCTTGAATATATGTTGTAAATAAGCTTTGCTCTTGGAAATAAAAAAAAAATTGTATAATAAAAAAAAAAAAAATCATATTTTGTGAGAATGTGCCAGAGCCGCTTAAGGTAATTAATTTAGAAATAAAACTCCCATATGTATTATTACCTCATCATGTCGAAGCATTCGTTTCGCAGTTCACCTATATCTTACATCAAACTTTAGATATTGTATATTACGATATTTAAGGTGTACTTCCGTTTATACTCTATCAGTTGCATTTCTATGTCTTCAGTTTAGGTGTTATAAAAACCTGATATTATTCGATTCGAAACAATATTATTGATTAAGTTTGTTGAATTTTAACAAAAAAATAAAAGGATTATTTTATAAAATCATTTGTTGGTGTATGGACATTCATTTAATAAATTGATGTTAAAATCTCAAAAAAAAATCGGGTATATTTTTAAGATCACCCATGCATTGTACCGTGTTCTGAGAATATTAAAGTTTATAATTTTCAATGATTTTCAGGAATTCCTAATGTTGATATTCGTCATTTTGGAGACAAACCTTGAACATTTAACGGAGATGGCCCGTTTCTAGCTCACGCATGGTTTGACGTATTGTACGCAGACTTACACAATGACCGCTGTAGATTGATTTTTATGATCTCAACAATGGATTTACAAAAACGAATAACTTGAAATCATCTAATGTTCATATTGCATGAATAGTTGTGATTGGGACAGGTTGAATCGCAAGAAGCCTCCTTTTGGTGATCTTAGCACCTTAATGGATCAATATAGACTCGAAGAATAAGGGGTTCTAAATTAATCGCTCTCGATAGAACCATTAACGGTTCCGTAGATAATCAATATCTTCTACATAGCCCACAAGGATATAAGGCTTTTTCATTGCATAAGAACTGAATAGTCTGGCAAATCAGAGACAAAGTGGTTTAATCTAAAAGGTGGTTGGAACTCTTTGCTCAAGAGTGAATATTGACAGAGCACATTTACAACGTTTTCTTGTCATGAATAAGGGTAGGACGTTGACCATGGATCACAAACATCATTTAAACTAATCTAGACCTACTTACCTGACTAGGCCAATATTTTGTGGTCTGATATCTGTGATGCTACACTTTCTGTAGTTAACATTACCAATACAGACGATGTCACCTGTAATATGATACCATATGGAAACACAACCTAAAGAATGCACATGTAGATAAGTCTCTAACCATATCAATGACACCAACTCTAGACTAGGTTACATTGACTCACTCTGACAGAACAATAGCACGGATAATCTTGTGATCAAAATTTAGACCCGGCTTTTTCAAAACTAAGCAAATGTGGAAGCCAATTCAGTAATGTGCAGTCGTGTTCAAGGTTACCCCGAAGAGGGCAGTCGTTAATCGACAGCCATTAGCGACTGATTTCTCTTCTGGTTAGCCTTGAAGATAACTGCACAGTAATGAATTGCGCATTCCTTATTTGGAATAGTTTGAAAAGCCCGGGCTCTAAATCTGATTATCTGCCATTCTGACAGTTCTGTTAGTCCACCTATGTCACGTCGTCATGATTGTTTTGCGGTAGTTTGGCTGTGCGCAGGAATTAACTTAAACTGAACAACCATGCCCTTGTAAACACCAAAACCTGAGCAAGCATTGTGCTACAGTTTGAATGGATATTTATCGATGTGTCCATAGATTTCTATTCTCTGTATCATACCATGATGATCAAAAGGACAGGAGCAAGGAAAGCCCAATTTATACCCTTTCTCATGAGACAAACCCGCACCTGAAAACAATAACTACGATAGTTTAAAAAGGAGAACGGAGTGGCTAAAAATAAATTTTGTAAAATCTATACTTTCCAATAAAAGGAATGTTAAAAGGTTTTATCCTTTGATACCGCGTATTTACTGAATAATCAACAGCACTATTATTGGAGTCATTTATCGTGACTACATACACCCATGATGGTCACTGATATTCCATGGAAAGAATTGAGATGACATTGCAACGTTTGACTGGACAAACCCCACAATATTGAAAGTTATCTATCTTAATCTGTGCAGAACTTTAGTCACTTCGCCGATATGGTCGTAACCAAAGGTCTATCCGAGCATCTTTTTTCCCGCTCAGCCTCACCTAAGGTAAAATCCGATGTCAATCTTCATCCACATGGGATATACATGTACATGTATATGTTGATAATGAATTTTAATCCATCCTTACTGTTGGTGGCTTCCCAAAGTGATTGAATTCCATAAGCTATGGTACTGTTGTTTCAGAACTGGTAACCCTAGAATCATCATTATTAAGAAAGTTAAACGGAATTCATTACATTCTAACTCTTACTTTTATAGCTATAATGTTCATAAAACGAATTTTCACTATCCCACTTTATCGAAAGTTTATGGTCGGGACAAGAATTTTATTTTGACACAAATGCAATTGGCCAGAAATAGTTCGTTATTTGATTGATACTTCGTTTTTGATTTAAAGCCATCTTTAGAATGTTACTACAATCCATCCCATTGATAATATGAAGCTGGATGTATCTGTTTTATATATTATAAATAATCGCATCCTTTCTTCTCTAATGAATGTCAACACTATTATCCATTCTTTCAGATGCCTGTTTTTGGCATGCAAACTATTTGAAGTATAATCGACAAATCTTTCCCAACAGCATGCCATCGACCAAAAGTCACCTTTCGAGATATCGGCGATTGAAGTGTTAGAGAATTATGAACTTGCATATTCTAAAATTTAACCATTTTAGCAAATGATTTTATGTGTCATTGTGACATTGAAACGTTTCTTCATTTGTACCGCTTTCAATTCAGTATCCTTCCTTTGTGTTCCTTGTCAAATAGCGTTGTCTGTTTGCAAAAACAAAAAAACGGTCCTCTGTCATGTCAAAGGAAACGAATGCGTATTCGCCTGTTTTGGCGTACTCAAAAAGAGTCGATCGATCGCCTCAGACAGTGGTATTGACATGTTGAACATACGTTTGCCTGTCGGATGGCGCTAAAATGACTATGCTTGTATGATTTTCTAGCCGTCATCATCTCTTACGGCAAAATATGCCAATGAAGTTAGAAAGAGGACTGATGATGTTCTGTTTTTATCTTTTGTACTTAGAAATTGGATTTGATCAAATATTTCTACTTAATGTAAATATATTACATCAAGCTATAATATATAATAATTGAATGGAACCGTAAAACTGTATTTTAGTTTTTGTAGCAAATTGCCTCCGAATTTTCTTGTAAATGTACTAGTCTTTTTTCCGGTAAACTTAGTACTTACGTATAATAATTGAAAATTCATAATAACGTACAATAATGTTTATACTCGAAAAACTCGATAAAGCTCCAGTGTTGTAGTCGTTTTATACGCCTGGTAAATTGGACATAAAACTTTACAGATTTTGGTACCCACATTGCAGGCATAGGCCTACATGTTAAGTACCCTAGTCCATCAAAGTGTATGTCTAACATTTGAACCCTGGGTTTTTGGAATTATGGACATAATAACTTCCATAAACGTTAATTGGAAGAAGTTGTGATTTTATCTTTTTTATTCTTGACGGTGTATATTTTTATACTTTTTTGCAAGTAAAAAGGAATCAAAATCACTATTTTATCTAGAAGAAAGCTTAATCTACTTCAAGTTATTTTTATTTGTATTAATTTTACGAGGTCGTTTTGACGAAATCTTTTAATTCCTCATAACGAAAACTATAGGAAGAGTATACCGTATATAAACATTGAATTTATATGCATAACTTTCTTTTCAAATAATATATTGCAAATTAATGAACTATAGCAGATACCAAAACGTGAAGGGTTTCACAAGAATTTTTTGAACTATCTAAAAAATTGAATTGAAAATAAGTTTACTACATTAGTACTTGTTTGTGACCTTGCTGGTGTAAAAGTGTCCTTGTTGTTGTTATAACTTTGGAATTACTAACAAGCTGATTTGAATTTCAATTACAGCTCCAAAATCACTTAATTTCCAGGAACAGGTGTAAACTGAGTATTTTTACGATTTTTTGCACAATTTACCGTAACTTAACTTCATACATGTATGTTTAATGTTAACATTTCTCAAATGAAATAAGGGTATTTGTGAAATTATTCTCATGAAACGTCTAGTTGCATCATTACGGAAATTTAACCAATTTTAAACCAAAATATGTTGGGGATATATTCCCCCATCCCCCACACCCCGGGATTTACGCACTGAAATAGGATCATAAAAAGAGAATACTTGGCCGTAATTTAAAAATCAAAGCAAATACTTTTTGTCCACTTTTCCAGGCCTATTACGACTACATTTAAAAGATAGGCTCCTATTTGAACTTTGAATGATATCAACATTATTATAGCATATTATGGATCTTCATTTATAACGTTTATGTTACAGGAAAAATACTGTAATCATACAGGAAAAACTGGCAGCAATTCGCCACAAAATTCGAAAACTACAGTTTTATAGTTTCCATCCGAATTCACTTATATATTTTCCGTTTTTTCCATTATGTTTACAAAATTAAGTCCATTGTCCGATCCCTAATAGCCTCGTCTCCCAGGACCCCCCAGATTTTCCCGTAGTGGTCAACATTTGGTTTCAGAAGAAAGCTACTAAAAATTTTTCTCATACCCTGTTAAATATTAGGGCTACAGGATGTTTGGTTTGGATGTTATGAGCGAAAATTGCCCCATTTTGGTCGACCAATATTATAAGTTTTACATAGTTCTCTATGATTACAAGATAATGTTTTTATGCTCTCAATTCAAACGGTATGAACATCATCGCGAAACATTACCGATAGGGTTTTGAGCTGAAGCCATACTATCAAGGTTAAAATTTATAGGACTAATATATGCAACGTAAATTTGGTTGACATTTGTGGATAGTCTCCTACTAATGTGTTCTGTCAGTGCTTTTTTTTTCGACCATTCACAATCTCTGTAATAACTCGCCAAATTCTATTTTTTCAGTGTTTGATTGAATCAATACTTTTAATGTAATTTTCACAGTAATTATTTGGCAGAATTGTTGTCATACAGTACAATAATGCAAAATTTATATTTTCAGTGTGGCAAAATCGCCTCAGATACCGCTACACACATTGTACTAATAAAACTTCGACCACACTTCTACATGCTACCCATTGTTGATCGAGAGAGTAGATGAATCTCGCATATCCCATTGATCGATAGATCACTTAGAGCTGTCGCACGGTGGTTTTCAAGGGTACAGCAAACAGACGAATACATATTTGGTCTGTTTGGAAACTTTCATTTGGCGTTTGGTATATTTCCAAAAGTTAAAATCTTATTATCCTACAAAGTGGAAGTTATTTTGTTTATAATTGGTATATATGAAAGAGCTTGTGATATAGGTAGCCTAATATGCCAAAAACTCAATTTCCCCCAAAATGGTCGTTTGGCCTGTTTGTGAAGACTCATTACGATATTTCTCTAGCTATTTTGCCCGAAATTTGAGTTTGTCCGCCAATTGTCACTTTCTATTTTAGATACAACATAGGTCAATTATGTATCTAAAGGCACTAACAGTGAATTGCTAAATCAGAAAATCGAAAAAAATCATTAAAAAAACAAATTTGTTTCATGTCTGTAACAAGTACCGCTATTCTAATGTACCCTATAAAAAAAAAAAAAAAAAAAAAAAAAAAAAACAAGTGGTAAGACTAAACGCAACCTATAAAGACAGAATCGGGTATTGTAGTCATTAGTGTCCGTACGGACACTACTAAAACACGTAAGTGAATGAAGATTCATTATCTTGAACCTGTCCTTTTTCTTTCTTTTTACTCATTTTTTCAGTTGCAAAAAGTACTATGGGATTTTCTACAACTTAGTCCTTCTCTTGTAGGCTATCTGCAAATTTCAGATATTTTGATTCTTTCGGTGAATCACTGTAGGATCAATACACAAACGCTTCATAGTTCAAGGTTCCTTAAGGGTAAATTACATAAGTGACAAACATTTACCCCATCCATAGCAAATGAATGGCTTCAGATCCTTCTCGCACTCCCTAACCGACAATGATGAGTCGATAAATATGAATGCCTTCTACCAGCACACAAACACAGTCAAGAAGGAACACATCAAACAGATGGCCACATGTACAACACACCTGAATGAACGAATCAAAATGGTGATGCCTCCTAACAAGGAATTTTACAAATGTCTCAGATACTATTTTAGGAAAATCAGCTCAGAACATCCAAATATCAACTTGAGTAAAATAGTTTACGATGTACATTAAATCAAATTACACACACTTATGGTATGCCAAGAATAGACAATACTGTTAGTTACTATGATATAGCATTCAGTAATATTAAAATTCTTGAAAGTCATATTTGAAAAAGTTTGTTAGAGGACCAACATCTGTTTAAATTACCGTATTTTGTGTCCTGCGTCACTAAAATTATAACAATAATTGCAATGAGAAGAGCTATCATAAGATGGCCGCTGTACTAGCATCCGCTCTGATGCAAAAGTTGCATTGTTTCTGTAAAGAGCAAAATAAACACTTTATAAAAAAAAATCAAGTAACTTGCCAAATGTCGTAAAACCCTTCAAACGTATATTGCTATAGACTCCTGTGCAATACTTCAATCTTGGTGATCAACATAATCTCCCTTGCCCTACGTGGAAATACCAAGAGTATAATCCGTGTGTCCCACAAAAACGCAACCTTGGTGCAGCGCCATAATTTTTTTGACAAAAACTCCCGTGACTTACTTATTCTTTGTTGTAAGGGTAAGATGGGACTGTTTCTAATATGTCTGAAAATTTCATAAAAGTGAGTCATACTTTAGATTATACCCCCAACAATCAAGTAACTCGCAGAACCCATTTTACAAAATGAGGAGCTGGTTAACCACAAAACTGGCAATGAAGACATAATGGCAAAATAACAATATTGATTGCAATAAACATTTACTTGCCAAATTTCTTGGGCAGAACGAACTTCTAATGTAAATGACTTGCATTTACATAATTATTTATTTAACTGATAATAAGAAAACATTAATTTTTGTGATAAAATATGTTTCATGAAGCTATAAAACTATGACTAAGTCAATAGCAAACTCCACATTACATAAATTTAATTGCGTTGGGCTGCACTTGCTTGTTACTGAATAATTTTTACTTCTCAACTGTATGAAGTAAACCTATTTTTGCAACACAAAACTCAATAACACTATCAGTACTATTTTCATTCTGTCATTTAATTTTGGGTTAGATAACTCTTTGTGTGCCCTCACAAAAGATGATGGATGATTAGCTCTAATCCATGCAGTCTTATTTGGACAATGACGAATAGTTTAGTTTTGATTAGACATTCCTAATTCTACCTTTTAAGTGTGTTAAATGCATGTTTTTAGCTGTTAGTACCACTGCAACATTCTATGCTAAGATTGTTCCAGCCCCTGTCTTCTGAAAAATGGAAATGGTGGAAGGTGATTTGGGACTGGGAGAGATTCATATTGGTGGTTCTGAGTGCAAACCGTACAGTGCCGTATTTGTAGTTTAAATAGCGCCTCAATCGGTTAAATGGGTCACTGCAGGTTTTACTTGATTCTGGGGTCCTATCTTAAAAATATTGACTCTTCCTTTATGAACTTTTTAAGGGATTTAGCTAACATGTCCCGGTACTTACACCAAAGGATAATTCGTCCCTTGCTTTTGTTCAAAACCTTATTGTCGCCTGCCACCATGTATTGCTTTTTTTTGGGGGGGGTGCACACGGTAGACCCCTGTGCACCTTGATCATCTCTGGAATTGGATAAATGTGGATGTATTGTAGTCATGTAATGTTGACTCTCTTGCCCTACAGTATGGGGCCTATTGCCAGGTTATTCATGAATAATGCTTTGCTTTCAGAATAAGTCAATGCATATTTCTTGGGTGGCATCAATATGACTACAATGTAAATTTTGTGATACAGTCTCAGTAAATTTTCCGTACTGTTGTCAGTAACAAACATCTCTTGATTCAAAAGAATCCACTTTTATTACATTTGTATCTACTCTTTTAGCTGGGTACCTGGTGTTAGCCACGTGCGTAATAAGACAGATGTTCTGTTGATTTGAAGCGGATGGCACACTTATCAGCTTTGGAGTTCTTAGTTATTCCATCATCATACGAATTGTTTTGCGATTTTCAAGAAATCAGCATGTTCACAGCATTTTAGTCAAAAAACAAGATAAGTGTAACCAGTATTATTTATGATAAAAGCACTACCCGTACCACATGGTGAATCATATATCATTAATATTTCATACTGGACACGCCAAGAATGAACGTTGCTGATTTTCAAAATGATTTCCACTTGAAATAACAATGATTTTCAAACGTACAATGAGGTTTCAACCATCATCAAACATCGTACAACCGACATGGTGGTGTTTTGAATTCACCCCGAAATTGTGCCACTTTAGACCCGCTCTCTGGGCTGTGGTATAAACGGCTGAAATGAGACTAATATCCCTATAGTCAAGGCGAGTGGTAGTTTGAATTTTGTCAATCTATGACAAGTTGATTCGCATGAGGGCGCTCGGTATACTGGACCGATTATGTCCAGGCAGAGCCCATGCAAGGCCCAGTGATCTCTGAATTTTTTAGGATATGATTTTTAATGTTTTTTGCATATACTGGGTGTAAAGTAACAATTGTCCGGCTTACTCATAGTCCGGGAACAAGGAGTGAACATAGGGCATCGATTCTTGACGCTTAAGCAACATTAGTTTCACGCTTTATTCCGTTATCGTCTATGGAGGACCCGTACATGGCTCCCCCGGACGATATCTTCTTTCACACGTGTGTGAAAGTCATTATAGTCCGCGGGAGCCACAGTCCGGACTGCTTAGACGACAAAGAATAAAGCGGTGAAACTATGTTGTGTGAAGAGTCAATTGAATCGCGTGCCCTATTCTTTACAGTTGGAGCTGGACATGACTACGGCGACCTCAATTACTTCTACATGCCAATGCCAATCCACCAACATGTTGGCGAGTTCCTTTGGTAAAGTCTAATTCCAAATCATTAATAAAATAAATAAATTTGAATTTGTTGTCTTTGACCTACTGTTCTCCAGAAATCCTAAGACCGATCCGCTCGTGATCGTTGGACAGTCTCCTCCCATACATAATCTTACCTGAATAAAAGGAACGTGAGCAGTGCACTGCCAATCAAGGATAGAGAGCACATCCAATGACATTTATTAATCTTCACCACTTGAGAGTATTTGGAAGTTGGTTCCCCTTAGTGTTAATCAAATAGCATACACCCAATAGGTTTAAGTTTCACCTGAGCAGTGTAATGCAACTCTTAGTTTAACATTTATGACGAAAACTGAATACATGGAAAAGTGTCTCAAAGGTGGTGACGCGAACTTGTCAATTTTCAAATTATGATTCATCTTTTCATATGGAAGTAGATGACCGACCACATCTTATTTCAAAATCTGAGTTAAATCGGTGCAGCCGTTTGGGGATAATTGTACTTAAATTCGCCCACAGTGCAGTGCGTGTGTGGTAAATAAATGGGTCGACCACATTTGGATACTTTTTTGTTTATAACATCCAAAGGAAACCTTTTCTGAGACTAACTTAATTTTGATTGTAATAAGTGGGGGCGAGGTTGTCGATCGAAAACGTAATCACATTATATTTGTCAAATTGGGTAATAGTTTAGGCAAACTTGCTGATAACAAATATAAGAAGAATCAACTGTCAGTTATACATTACTTATTTGATCATGTTGATTGCAAAATTGAGCTAAATTTGTAATTTTAACTGCAGGCTGCTTATCGGCAACGCAACCACTGCACTGTGCACACCAATTTACGCTCCCTATAGCATTTCTACTGCTGGGACACAGCGCCACCTATTACGTACCCATCGCTAATTGGCCGGCTATTCCTAGACATGCGATACGTCATGGGACCCCAGCTGTCCCCCGCCCAAACGCTGTGTTAGCCAATGCTCGGCGATTATCTTGACAAGGAATGAAACAACGGTTTCGCGGTACCTTGGATATCGCGAAATCAACGAATCAGTGTGGATCTGATGTTAGAAACGGTTTCCTGACAAAAAGACCCTAGCTCATAGTTTTTGTAAGCCGGCGTTGGCATGACTTGACAGCAGCAATAATTGAACCAGCTAATAAGGTAAGAAAAATGCTTGTATGGATCGAATTTTTCCGGTTTTGCGTCTTTTTCCAAAATAAACCATATTATAAACGAGTCATCAACTAGACAATTTAGTTAGGATATTTTGTGCGTAAATCGTTACGATAGGCCAAGTATTTTTGTGTCAATCTCCAGTGGACCGCAATGTACAAAAAATCCGAATTAACGCTATCCCCTGACACTGTGTGTACGTGGAGTTTCCCCACGTTCAGCCGATTATGATGTGGTTGAGAACTCCCTAGCGCGTGAAGATTTGCCAAGGTTTGCCAAGATTCACAATGGCGGGCGTTGCCAAACGACATAATGGTGGGTGTGCGCAAAGTGCAGCGAAGTATGGATGACCTATTGGATTAGGGTACACAAGCTACAACTAAATTAACCCCATACACTAAGCTTAGTTGGTGGGGTGTCTTGATTTGAAATGCATATTTTAATAATTTGCATATCACTTAGGGCCTACCTCTACAAATCTCATGAGTAGAGCAAAGCTGGTCATGTGATCACAACGACAGGTCACGTGGGTGGCATTATCGTCCGATCCCACAGCCTTCATATGACCACAAGATTCTGTTGAAAAGAAATGCAGATGGCTAGTTAACACTACAGATTTAGCTTAGACAGGCTTCAAATTATTTGGACAATGGTGGCATGATCAGCCATTGGTAATTATTCCATTCACACTATGTTGCAGCCTCCTTTTGACATGAAATATCATTATTTTCATTATATAAGGCCCCGTTCTGACCCGAAGTTCTTGTTCTAAAGAAAAACACTTCCTTTGAGATTTGACCGACCCCCCACATGTGCGAACACTATGAATACCTGCAAGCTACAATGTATGAAATGTCCACAAGCACAATTGACAAATTTGTGTCCCTGGTTGTTATCAATTTAGGTGTAAACGGCAAAAACAGAGCATGATGAAATTACTAGACTCCACACGGTCTGTCAAAAGGCTTACAATTATTTTGTTTTCCAATAAACTATGTTTAATCAACCCAAAAACATGGGCTACCAACTGATAAACTTGGTTTTTCAAAAACTGATAAAAAACTCATTATTATATAATTCTGGTCAATCTGACTTGCATAGGCTTGCCCTTCATGAAACCTACGTGATGGCCATCTCATACTTTGCTATTGTTTTTCATGCACTGTTAAAATGTTTCAGTAAAAACGTCCGTTTTTAAATCTTGGCAGCGGGGAACCTCACGACAAAAGGTTACAACGATGTTTTTACAGTTGTTTGCACTCCCACAGCTTAAAAACGACGTTTTTACAGTTCATTTGCATTTTCGGTCCCGGCTGACAGTTAAACACGTGTTTTAAGAACCTTTTTTAACAGTGTGGTATGTTTGACATCGCTGAAAAAACACACTTCTGAGAATCGCACGAGCAGACCACACAAATTTGATCTTCAAACCATAAAACTAACGTTTTTGTTCTTCTCAACAGATTTAGACTACGGGCTACATGACCCCCCCCCCTGCACCCCCCGGGGATTTTGGAGACAACCATTTCTGTGAAGCTTATACCATAAGCAACTGAATTCAGTTTGTCTGCCAAAATCCCCAACCCTGGGTTAACGGTGAGCACTTTTTTCAAAATGGCTGCCAAATAACACCACCCCACCCCCCCTTCGGGAGAGAAGTACCAACATGCCTAGCACAACAGAAACATCACAAGCACTTGATTTTGGTACCAATAGATATAATAGCTAGGTACCGAACATCATTTGGTGTTTAGATATTGACATGTTTCGAGATTAAACGTTTAGAAGCGTTTAATCGCTAAACATGTCCAAATATCTAACACACCAAAGTTTGATTTCTAAACACCAAATGTTTAATTTCTAAACACCTGGTAATTTCTACTACTAAAGTGTTTAATTGCTAAACGTTTAACCCTCTAAAACCCCCACCACTTGCCTTCACCTTTGCTAAACACTTTTTTTTGGGTTTTTTTAAGTGTACATCTATTTTCATACTTTCCTCAACATATGAGTTCATACTGTTTCATATTGTGATACCAATGAAAGAAGAAACTCTAGAAATACTCTGTGGTACCAAAATTTACAGGCAATCGCGATGTTCCCGTAACGAAAATTCATGGGGGGGGGTCGGGAGGTTTTTTTTTTTTTTTTTGTTTTGTGGGTTGTTTACAAATATGGCTCAGGTAGACGGGGGTAAGTCAAAACGTGACAAGATATCGCTTGCCTCCTAAGCCCGGAAGAATCGACTGAATGTGCCAGAAGCATTCGTATGATGAGAAGATTGTTGAGGATGGATGCATCAATCCAGAGAGCCAATATCAAGCCTGATTTGTCCAGGCAGATGTGGCAGAGCAAGAAATTTCCTCCACTGATGATCATGGTGGAAGTTAAAATGATGGTGCACTAGAGACAAGTGGCTATAGAGAGTGAAGCCAAAAGAGTGTCTGAGATATAGTAGAGGAAGAATAATCTGAAACAGAAGAAGGACCAATTAAGACATGACTCAGAAGAGGAGGAGGAAAGAGAAGATCAATTTCTAATCAAAGGAGCTGCTATTTAAGCCTAGTATACCAAGGAAACAGCATAGTTAAAAGATCGCCAATTGAACAATACCCATGATTATTGAAAATTGGAAATTCTTCTTATGTATCCAAACACAGTGGTTCTCAAATGTGATCTAGCCAGAAGTAGGTACAATGTCTGGCTACTTCAATGAATTCTGCAAGTTCTTGTCTGTGCATTGTTTGCCACCCCAACATTGGGCGACCAAGAAGATGCTCCAGTGTCCGATCTGCTTCCAGGTAGACTCCAATTCTGCAAGGGGAACCTTAAATCGGCCGATTCTGGATCTCAATGAGCTGAGACACCGCCACACAGCAAACGAGAAGGCCAGCCCCAGGGGAAGCCGCCTCACCGGCTCACACCAATAGCATGCCACTTGGTTACAGCAAGTCTTTCTTTCCACAAGCCAACTCCCCCCCAAACTCCTAAGAGCTTTCAAAGGACCGGACTTGCATAAGGACCTACCCCGGACCTAAGGCGGTCAGCAGCCGGGCCTCTGTCCAAGCACAGGCGCTCCAACCCAGCGGCGCTCCGCAGTATGCTCATGCATGATACGTTTGACTCATGTATAGAGTTGTCCGCTGGAGCTGGCCGAACACACCCCGCGACAAGCCGGCAGAGGCATCAAACGACCGGCCCGGGCAAGCTTCCTGGGCTCTGACCACTCCCAACACGGCAAGGCATTATCCACACATGGCCGCACAGGTCAAGCGCCGTCGATCTCAGGGCATACGGGGGGTTGGTAATGGGGAAAAGCAGCCTTGTTGGGGTCCAGCGGGGTCAGAGACCCCGGAAGCTCTTGAGTTTATACATGTTCGAGTACTTTCGGAGAAAGGTTATGTCCTATCTGAAGCGGAGCCCCCAGCTGCTTTGGGTGTTAGCATGTTTCCGCGCATCCGGAGAGCTCTTTGTTATCTCTCAATCATGAAGCTGATGAACTGTACTGCCCCTGGCTACGCACTGTTAAAAAAAATTCCGTAATTTAGAAATTCTGGCAGCAGTATTTTCAGTCATTTGTTAGGGTAAATTTACAGAAATTCTGTCAATAACGGAACTTTGACAGTAAATTTCAGAAATTTGTATCATATTATGGAAAAAAAAAATCTGTATTTTACCAGAATTTTTCCGTAATTTAAAATTACGGAACCAAAAAAAAAGTCCGGAAAATTTGCTGCCCAGAAACTTTTTGAAATATTTCCGTAAATTGAACCATTTAGCTATTTTTATGGTTTTTTTTTTTTTTTTATTTTATTGTTTTCTAAAACAGATTGTGCCGTAAAATTACGGAAATCTGTTTTCTGAATTCGGAAATTTTAAAGTGAGGGCTCCAGGGTTCTAGAGGCCGGGAGCTTTGGCAGGTAAATAGCATGTTGAGTGTCCTGCGCAGAGATCTCCGTAATTATCTCATTATCTTGAAGAAGATGAAACTATACTGCCCCTGGCGGGTGGGCGGGTGGTCAAGGTTACCGAGCTCCGGAACCTCTCAGTTTTAGTATGGTTGAGTGCCTTCGGAGAGAACTCAGTTATCTCATTATCTTGAAGTGTACTGCCTGTGACAATAACAACAAAAATCACAACAACGGTATTTTTTCTTTTTATGTTTTCCAAAACACATTTCAGCGCCCCCCAGAGGTGGTGTCCGGGGCCGGAGCGTGTGCCCCCTCCCCTCGCCCCTCACAATAAGAGGTGAGCCCATCTAAAGGCCCTTTGAGTCTCCCTTTGACATCTGCATCCTGTGCGCCAATTCCAAGCCAATTCCAAGATTGTCTTTCCAGAAAAAAAGACAGGCTCCCGCACTCTCAGGCCGGTTGCCGGTGTCATAAACTACAGTGTCTGTGTGACTGAGTGTCTTACCACCCATCTGTCTATTGCGTTCTCCATTGAGTGCTGTATGCATCATTTGTTTCAGCACTGTACCCAAATGGCCTCGTCTACAAGGTCACGGTTTATTCCATACATGTTGCTATGTTAGCTAGGACACTCTCTCACGGGGGACACTCAGTTTCTTTACACCGGCAAAGATGCCGAACAAGAGAGGCGTGAGACGCTCCCCGAGGCATTCCATCCCTGAGCCCACAGTAGACCACAACCAAGCACCTGTGTGTTGAAGTACGTTAGTAATTTCTTAACAACAACAACTTATGTGGACGCGTTTGGTTGCGTCTCTACGCGTACACTCCTTGCCTGAAGCTCTCGCAAGCAGGCGTAGTAAGAAGCTTGTTGCTCACTTAGTAATCCGTCAATACATCAAGACTCAAGAAACCATGGTTATGCGGTTTCATGGTGATCAGTGATTAAGGAGGCTGTGGTTGTGTCTAGTGTATAGTGAGTCATAAACCATTTTTTACATAAAGCGCCCTCTATATATACACTTAAAAGGCTAACTTCTTTATTTTTAAGTGTTTACTTTACCTCAAACTATACACAGGTGCATGACAAAGTATATAATTAGGTGACACCGGCATTTTGCCTTTAAAGAGGCATTAAGTGTGTAAATACACTGTGTTTCATTGTTTTGGTGGCCATTTTGAAATATGACGCCCTCTAGAGGCAGGTTAAGCATGCCAAAAGGTGTTCAACTATTCTTTGGTGTGTTTTGGTGCGACTAAGTAGTCACATAGTGCATGAATTTGGATCAAAAATGAAGATATATTTCAAAAAAGGGCATTAAGTGAATATTGGCCGCCATTTTGAAAAAGCGCCCTCACTCTTTAACCCAGGATGGGGATTTTTGCAGACAACCTGATTTTGATAGCTATACGTATAAGGTTTCCAAAAATAGTGGTCTCCAAAAATCCCCCGGGGGGGGTGACGGGTTTCGGTTATGGGCTCATGCCCTAATTTGTTAACACATCTACATCTTACATACCTTTCTACATCAAAGAAGTGACACGAAGGCTTTTTGTTTTCTTTTCCTTCCAGATGCTGTTAGAAGCAAACAGAACAGGTGTTAACATTTCATTACAAACAATGCAACACTACAGCAAGTGGAGTGAATGTTCTCCGTCTCCAAGTAGTAGTACATTCAAAATCCTACCCCCCTCCCCCGCCCTGACACAAGACAGAAAACTGGTATTTAGCACAACTGCAGACTTGTTCATGGGTATTTCATGATGGAATGATAACATAAAATCATAGCATGCAGTTGTGCTAAATACCAGTTTTCTGTCTTGTGCCAGGGAGGGGGGTAGGACACGATCTGCTCGATTTGGGCATTGCGGATTTCCATGCCTAAGAAAAGTAATGGCCGACATCTCGTCAAAGAAAACCGTATATTTCTTATTATATAACCTAAGAAGATGATTTTGGTGTCAAAATGAGTGTTTTCTTGGTCAAGGAGTTCAATAAAACTATTCTCAAAACTCTAGGATGAATATAAAAGTGATGTTTATTTGCATTTGTCACTTTTTTCCAAGATAGCCCAATATTTTAAGTACAAGTACGCAAGAGTGTTCCTTACTGCAATGTCAGGCTTAATGTGGCTAAGTGATAAAATATATTAACCCAGATACTTAATAATTAATACAAACACAGAATACCCAGTAACTCCTCCTTAGAACCTCCTAACTGCGTTTTATGGCCCCTATGAACGAAAACCCCAAAACATTTACTACCAATAGGTGTGCACGTGACCATGACCATTTAATTGTTCGAAATTCGGGGCCATTTTACTCTTGACATATCTGAAACAAACAAATAATAGTTTCTATTAAAATAATACAGGCCTAAATATCAAAATTACCATGCAATTCCACATATATGTTTTGGGTGAATACATATAGAGTAGTCAAGGTGTCTTATTTTGGGTGTCACATTGGTAGTCCATGAATAACATGACTCACGACTCATCTAACAGTTTTGAGAATATTGCTGTTAAAATCCTTGACCTAAAAAACATATATTTTGACACCAAAATCGTAATCCTAGGTGCTGTATAGCATGAGGTTTAAACGATTTTGTCTTTTATATGTTGACCATCTTGGAAAATAGTGACGTATGAAAACTGCCATTACTTTTATATTCATCTGACTGGTTTGTAAAAGGTTTTATTGAACTCCTTGACCGAGAAAATCTTTAATTTGACACCACAATCATCTTCATAGGCTATATATTAAGAAATTTAAGGTTTGTGTTAATAAAATGTCAGCCATCTTGGAAAATATCGGCGCATGCAACGTTTTATAGTTTGGGGAATAATTGTTTTGAACTCCTTGAACCAGAAAAAAAAAACATTTCTACACCAAAATTGTCTTCTTAGGTGTTTTTTGGCTTTAAGATGGCTTCCCTTTTGGAAAATGGCGTCGTATGGAAATTGCCACCACTTTTAAGTTTGTCATCACCCGTTTTCATGAACTCCACATCCCTACGGTCAATTTTAGCTATGATGACAAATGTTATTATTCCTGCCCCGGTACCACTCTCCTAAACAGGTTGGTGCTGCAGCACTACAAGTCTGTTTTGCTGACTTATTGTTTTGTGGACCATATCTTGAGAACCACTCAACCAAAATGAACTATTTTTTCAGGCAAGATGCTAAATTACCCATTCTTTATGATAAAATAAAATCCACAGATCAAATTTAAAAAAAAGGAAAAATATCACTTTCATTTTGGGTAAAGTTTTTATTGGGTCACCCTATATAATAAAAGTATACTTATTAAAAGTATACTTGTTACAAGTATACTTGTTACAAGTATAGTCATTCAGTTTTTTTTTGTTGCCCCCATCCCCTCCGCTACTTCAATTGAAACACCTGGTTACATCTTTGAAGTAGTACATAAATAAAAAACAATTTTCATACAGGCATAGTTATATTACTGTACATTGATATGAGTACCATTCTCACGGAGAATGGAGAGACATAAAACTTTTAATGGGGCCTCACTCATTTTGAAATCTACTATATCATCAAACAATCTCACACCTTACCGCAAAGAGACGAAAGGTGATGTATACAAGGGTGTCATCATATGGCACAATGTTGTCCGTACTATTGAAATGATTAATTGATACAATGCGTCCACCGAATGTGTAATCCAAGACTGGCTCGATAGCATCGGCGAATTCGGCAACTATTTCACCACTGATCTTATCGTGTAGTGTTTCTGGTTTTAAAATGCCAATTGCCAAGTAACCTTGTAAAAAGTTGTTGAAAAATATGTAAGTATTGAGAGTTGGACAAATTGAGACATATGGAGAAGTTATCAGGTATACAAATTATTGTAACATCAATAAAAGGAGAATTTCGGAAAATGTGAGCCGAGTTTTAATCCAACATCCTGTCGATTATGCGAAAGAATAGATGGCACTTGTTGTTTGGAAGAATCAATAAGGGATATAACTTAACAAACGTGGTGTGTGGATGGCCACGACTGCCATAGAAAAAGAGTTCCAAGATCTAGGGGACTCAGAAAAAACAAATGTCACGTTTATTCCATACATGTTGCAGGTCTACTTTAAATATTCAAACATCCCAGCCCAATAAAATATCGCAATGCCCTTTGGAACGTGAAACTATAACGTGAATTTCTGAAATTGATCACACATTAATCATTTTGTAGACATTTACATAGGAAGTTCGCGATTTTGGACCGAAAATTTACCATCACTACCAAGTCCAAATATCTACTTATCCAAAGGATTGTTTAAAAAAAATATGCTTTTCATAAGACGGGATTCGAAGAATTTCCTAATAATGAGTTATGTTGACGAACAAGCTGTATTGTATACTGGCGGAGTGTTGCGCGAGAAAGTTTCGTTTTGCCCAACCCTTATGCAAAAGCCATTAGAGTTTAAGTTAGAATGTTGTCGGTGTTGTTGCTGTTGTTCTTTACCTTATTGAACGTCATATGGGGTAAGGTCATTACGTAACATTACTGTTGCTTCTTCCTCCCCCTTCCCCCTCCCCATCCGCACCCCCACGTTCTTCCCCGTATACAGATCTTGCTACCGTACGCTAGTTGTTTTTTACGGTTCATCTTGTTTATGGCTTTCCATACACGCCATTCTGACAATTGCACAAGAAAACTTGTTGCGACACTTCGGAATCTGGTAAACACCTGAGAACAAGGCCATGGATTCGGATATACTGTGGACCCTCAATTGCATCCTGCACTCAATGCAGTCACGCGTTGAGCATGGAAGGTTTTTCAATCCATTGCTTATGCCACCGCATAACATTATGGAAAATCGACAGACAATCTGTTGTGAGGTTAGAGCTAAACAATCTGGAAATTAATCTCGAGTTTGTGACGACCCCTCATTTAAAACATTTAAGGATATTAGTGCCACGTTCCCTGACTGTTGTTGGAAGCAGTGAATAAAATGCAATGGATGCATGCAGTGGTAAATAGATCTTAATCGTTAAGATGCCTTTCCTGCGTGTGGCAAAAACCGAATGTGAACGCCGTCTCCAAAGCTCAACTATAGTCACAACTGCTTCTCTTACGTTTGATTTAAATAGTTTTGACTTTTTGACCGTTGGTGACTGCACTCACACCAGTTTCCCACCCATCAACGGCATTCATCAGCAGTTTCTTTCCTTTCAAGAGGACAAGATGAGGCATTCTTGAAGGAAAGTAGTCAGCGGCAGATCTATTTGATTACATCTTGCACAGTATAAACGGGAAGTATAAAATCTATAGCTGGCATTCTCAAGTTGCTAGTGCCGCGTAATTTACGCTGAGTGAGTAGATTCTTCACATTAAACTGTGTGTATTGTCTGAGATAAGTGAAAACAAATTAAACCTGGACACTCACAAAACCAAGCAAACAAGTTACAGATTTGGTGGTTGGAGATTTGGTTACACCGCAAGCATTCCTATTAATTCTAATATTATGGCATGAAACCATTTGTCTATACCATGTTGTAACATGCGCAGAATGTAATTATATTCAGAAGCGGCGTCTGTTACCAGGATGCACAAGTTCACTGGTGTTTATGGCAGCTGAATCGAGTCTCTTTGTATAAACAATGCAAATTGCAATCGGTTCATAGCTTGAAAGAACAGGGGAACAACGAACAGCCGCGTGGTTGGATTTTGAAGCCATCCCTACAGACTTTGAGAATCAATCAACTAGTTTTTAAGTAAGGACACTATCAGTGATTCACCAGAAAGAGCTCAAAATATTTCAAATTCTAACAAATAAAAAAAATAAAAAAAATAAAAAAAATAAAAAAAATAATATCGTTTTTTTTTTTCCAAACTGAAAATTTGCCGGAAAAGAAAGAAAACATACAGTGTTCAAAGATATGAGTCTCTATTCAATACGTGTTGTATAAGGTGTCCATACGGACAGTGATGACTTAAATGTCCGATTTTGTCCTATGGGTGTGCATTTGGTCTTATCCTGGAGGGTTTGCTTGTTAGGCATTACACCTACTCGTTACAGACATGCAAACATTCTGATTTTCGAATTTCTGATTTAGCAAAATCATTGATAGTGCCTTTTAACGCGGAAAGTAAATGGAGATTGAGTGGCACCCTCTCCAAAGTGAAATCTGTTACAAAAACGCCTCGAGGATGAAAAGATTTTGGTATTAAATACAATGGGTAGGCACAAAAGAAATCTTTAATAAGATAATAATTATACAGTAAATCATGATTTGCCATGAATGAAGAACAATTTGTTGTGATTTGAGGCATTCAAGGGGACCACAAATCGTTTTTCAAAAAATTTTTAAACTATGCACTTCGCATTTTGGAATTATCCTCTCTTTCGTGAGTGCAAATTGGCGTTCGAATGCACTATGGTTACTACCAAGCTATGGTAACTACGTCACTACCGAACAAACCTCTTTGAAAGTACAAACTCCCAAAATGTTATCACTTGGTAAGCCATGTCCACAGTTACATGACAGTTGAATCAAAACTAGTTGTCTGGCGACTGTTGCTGATTTAATATGAGTAGCCACAGGTCACCTTGCATTGGTATTGGTTTGATAACAGAGTAAATACCATATTCTATATTGATACACATGCAAGTATAGTTAAAGTAATGCTTAAGCTGTTAATGGGAAATGGTCGAGGGTCGAGAACAGCATATAATAAAACTCTACACCAATGGTAATTAATCACTAAGTAAAAAAAAAACAGAGTTTATTCTAAAATTTTAAATTGATTAAAACAAATAATGTGACATAGTGTTTTCCTACAAATAGCACATAACGTAATACAAGTTAGACCCTTTTACCATAAATGTGTTGAGTCCAAACAGTTGAGTTCTCATCATCAAAGGTGGCAACACAAATTTAGAGAATGACGGACGAGGGGGGGGAAAAAAAAAGGAAAAAAGAGACGGGGATAAAAAAGGGGGGGGGGGGAGGGGGGGGGAAGAAAAAGAGGGTGGGGGTGTGCGGGGGGGTGGGACGCTGTGGAAGGGAAGAAAAAAGGAAAGGAAAAAAGGGAGAAGGGGAATGGAAAAGGGGGGGGGGGAAGGAGGGGGGGGGGAAACTCAAATTTTTTTCTGCAAAATTAAAAAAAAAAAAAGAAAAAAGAGGTGAAGGGGGGTTGGGGTGGGGTTGGGGGGCTGGCGGGGGAAAAGGGTGGGGGGAATGGTGGGGAAAAAGGGGGGGTGTTTTTGGTTTAAAAATTGGGGGGGGAAAAGGTGGGAGGGAGAATGAAAAGAAAAAAATAAAAAACTTAAAAAAAGCAAAAAATAAAAAAAAGGGGGGCGGGGGCGTAAATAAACAGGGAGTTACACCAAAAATCGCGTTTGATAGTTGGAGAGCGAAAAATGGCAGGAGGGGTAGGGCGGTAGAAAAGTGGCTGTGTTCGTGGCGTGCGGGAAAACGTGGGGTCGGTGTGTAGGCGGTTTCAGGAGTCGGCTGTGCAAAGAAGCGGAGCGGACCGGGTTCGGATGCGTCTGGAGGGGGGGAGGGGTGGTGGTAGGGAAGAGAAAAGAGGGGTGGGGGAAACAAAAAAAGCGGTGGGAGAAGGCGTGGGGGGTGGGAGAAGAAATAGGGTGGATGGTTGGTGGGGGGGGGGGGGGGGGGTGAAGTAATGGGGGTGAAAGGTGAAAGGAAGGGAGAAAGGGGGAAAAAGGAAACAAAAAGGCGAGGTGGTGGTGGTTTCTGTAAGTAAAACGGCTAATAAAAATAGGTAAAAAAAAAAAAAGTGTTTTGTTTTTTTTTTTAAAAAGTACTTAAAATAATGATAAAAGAGAATTTTTGGTAATTTATGTAAACAATGTTTTTAAACCATTATGTGTC
The DNA here is from genome assembly GCA_023653785.1 of Ophioderma brevispina. Classification (NCBI taxonomy): domain Eukaryota; kingdom Metazoa; phylum Echinodermata; class Ophiuroidea; order Amphilepidida; family Ophiodermatidae; genus Ophioderma; species Ophioderma brevispina. The sequence goes on from JAMKCH010027015.1 coordinate 22,234, forward strand.
TTTATTGTGCTTGGTTGTGGTCCAAATGCGATTTCTGACCTTTATGTGGCCTTAAATATGGAAAACCTTAAATGTCTTATTTTACGGTTAATTGTGTCTGGTCATTTGTGCAAAAATTCAATGCACGAAAAATGTTAGTTGATAGGCGTACTAAAACAAGGCCTGCAGTTTCGTTATGAATTTGCCAAAAACTAAACTTCATACAAGATGTTTACACACAGAAAAAACCTTTCTTTCAAAACCAATCCTATTGAAGCCAAATTGCCCCTACAGTCAAAATTAAAGATAAATCAATTGGATATTCTTCAGACCATTGCGGATAACGACTCATTGCCGTAATGGTGACGAGGCGCCTTCTAGACTTGAGGGGTCTATTAAAAGTAATAGGTAAAATCTAAGTGGCAATTGCAGATTTGGTTATGGTTTGAACGACATGTATAGTCAGGTATAGTATTATAGGATGGCGACAGATTCTGATTGTTGCGCGTCTGATGTAATTTGACGGGGGCAGAAAAATGTCGCCTTGCCATGAATAGTAATCTGTGAATAGGTTAAAGCCTAACACAGAAAGTCATTTGTGTGAACATTGTGTTCAAATCGTCTTTTGTTCGAACATGCTCTGCCAGACTTCAACATACAAACCAAAACCTTAAGATACGAGCAATTGGTCGCCTCAATTCTGTCACGGCTATACTTCAGCATCAATATACACAAATATCAAACTTAAAAGAAAGTAGAAATGTCTTACCTTTTCTTCCAATATTAGTGCTGCCTCATTGAATTCATAACGATCGACCCATCTACTTCTAGAGAGTAGTTTCCATTTATCGTTAGAGATGAATCTAAAACATTAAAACGTAAAAATTCAAGTAGTAAGAAAAAATGAAATTCAAAGCGTTGTAGAAATATTCGAGTCTTCATATTTACAAGGATTGTCAGATAGAGGGATTTGAAAAATTTTTACTGGGCTTTCGTGTTGTTGTGTGTTGTTTGTGTATTGTTATATAAACTCTGAATAAAAGGTAAGTTGGTAATGCCAACGGTGTAGTTTTTGTAGTGGGTTGGGTTGGGTGATTTGATTTTAGTACTCTCTGTATAACTGCGCTTATCAAAAATTCACTTGGGTCATTCATGCCCAATTCAAAACAACGAGTACACCATCACCTCATGGGGATGTCTTTCTTTTTTTTGGTGTAGGAAAGCTATTCTAGAAACTAAATCCTGAAAAATATGAGCCTCTGTCCCTCTTTTGTTTTACCGCTACAGCAATTTCAAATTTGGAAGGGGGTCCCTCAAAAAACATGTATCGGTTGTGAAATTCAAATTCAGAGGGCCATAAGTAAAGAACTAAACCCCTTAGATCCTTCAAATTGGCATTCTGGATTACCTTTTGTTGCAGCAAGATTTCCATATAGTGATAAGAAAAAAAAAATGCACCTTGCTCCAACTTTTAAGTTACAGGGGGTCACAAAAAAATGGCTTCAAAAACCCCCTCTGACCTTACTGTAGGGGGCCATAAACCAAAAAGTAAAAGTGATATAACTTCCAAATTTGGGCTGGGTGATAGCTTATCTTGAAACTACCTGGTGGTTAATCGTCATTACCTTGTATCAGCCTTCATTGCAGAGATATAAGCTACCTCAAGCACAAAAAGCAAAAAGTCCCAATTAACCTTGATGGCCCCCTAAAAATCAGTGTCAGACATTCATACACGCAAAAACCGCAAGATCGGGATCAACTCAAATTTTGGTGATAAAGATTTTCTCAATGATTCTCGTGAACCACAAATAAAAACAGGAGTGCTGGAATCACGAAATGCACCTTAAGATAATTTGAAAAACGTACAGACGAATTGTTGCACATAGATTTACAATGTTAAGTCGTATCTGCGCAGATATGACTTTTTAGCGCTCAACGAGTCTTCTTCTTCTTATTCGTATTCAACGCAGACTAAAATTAATTATGATCCAGCCAGAGATGGATAAAATGTCTGGCTGCTTCACTGACTATTCAATCGGTCCTTGGTGGGTTGTTGTTGCTTCCAACAGGGGAAGATAAGTATGTTACATTTGTCTGTGGTGCTGTTCCCACAACCACAGGTAGTGTCCTGAGATGCTTCCAGGTAGCCCCATTTGCAAGGAAATTTTAGATCGTCCAATTCTGATTATCAATCTATTGAGGCATTCCATTCAAGCCTATGAGGATCGGCTCTAGGTGGAAGATGATCACCAGCTCCAATATCAAGCGTTTACTTAAGAGACTGTTTCAAGGGGTTGGGACCTTGTCTTAAGGAAACTTTCTCTAAGAGTTTAAAAATTGTATGTAGATAAGTAATTTGCGTAATTGTCTGGATGCTTTGAGGTGTATTCTCTACATGGATCCACGGTTTACACCCCCCCCCCAAGTGTGTTCTGATATTAAACTACAGGAATTTTACCCATTTCATACAAACTGTTGCAAACCATTAAAATTCCCGTCAGACATGGCTCCCACCGGGATCGAACCGAGGACCCTTTACACCAGAGGCGAGCAACATAACGACTAGACTACCGGTTTGCTGACATGTGAAAACTTACTGGTCTGTGTGTGGCAATGAGTCAATTCTGTAGTGGTTCCCACGCAACTGCAGTTGGTTTAGTTGTCTTGGCAACAGTGGTTTGCCGGGTAAATTGTAATGGGCAGCTGTTGTATGTGGCGTGGTTGGTGCAGGACATGCAGTTGGCTGAATGGGTTTATTGGAAGCATTGTTGTTGGTCGAGTGGTTGCAGCAATTGTAGTTGGTTGGGTTGTAGTTGTAGGTTGGGGACTGTTGATGCTGAAGATTCTAGGTTTAGCACAAACAAAATGCAAAAAACAAGTGTGAGAAACTCAAAATGGCAATCCATGGCAGTGAAGTGAGCATTTGTTTACTACATATGGGCTGGATTAAAGTATTTCAAAATAGCTTAATTTCAAAGAAAATTCATCGGACCTTGTGGTATAAGAATAGCATAGAGACGATTACAATGTCAAAATCAACTTCATACAGAAATGGGTCGAAGAAAGATGCCCATTCTGTGGCATTTGTTTTATGACCAAATTCTTGTCCACAAAGAAGAGCGAGGAGTTGTGTAAGAAACGTCTCGGGGTCATCAGCCATGTTGTAAAGCAAGCGTTGTGTTCTGGTTCATGAAGATCATATTCCTGGATTCTTCCAGTGAAGCTGTCCACAATACTCTGTGACAGTACAGTAAACGTTCTGTAATATTAAAAAGTAGTAAAATGGGCTTTAGGTAATCAATGACTTGTAAGAAGCCACATATGGTGCAATCGATTGGGGGGGGGGAATAATATTACAAGTTCCCAGAGTTTTTTCTTACAATTCTGTCTTTTCTTTAACGGGTCGCTTTCCACATGTGAACGGGGGAGCTAGCGTGCTTATTACCGTGTTTACAACATTAAAAGGCAACATTTCCCCTATACTATTGTCCAGATATTCATTATAAAAACTGTATGGAAATTTCACCGAACAAGATTATGAGAATTAGCCCGTATCGATAAAGGGATGCTCAGGGGACCGTAGCCAGGAAATTTAGTGGGGGGGGGGGGGTGCGGATTGCCAGAAGTGGACCTTTTGGGTCAATCGTATTTGTGTTTCGAACAGGGTGCTCTGCCCAGACTACAACATACACAACCAAAACCTTCATATCGAAGCAATTTGTCGCCTAATTCTGTCCCTGGACTATACTTCCGCATCAATATACAGTACAAATATCAACCTTAAAAGAAAAGTAGAAAGTGTCTTACCTTTTCTTCCAATATAGTTCTGCCGGAGCCTCATTGAATTTCATAACGATCGACCATCTACTTTCTAGAGAGTAGTTTTCCATTTCTAATCGTTAGAGAGAATCTAAAACATTAAAACGTAAAATTACACCGTAGTTAAGAAAAATGAATTCAAATCGTGTAGAAATATTCGATCTTCATATTTACAAGATGTTCAGATAGAATTAGGTATTTGAAAAATTTTACTGGCTTTCGTGTTTGTTGTTGTTGTTGTTTGGAGTAGTTGTTATATAACTCTGAAATAACAGAGGTAAGTAAATGGCATGCCAACTGTGTAATTGGGAATTTGGGGGTTGGGTGAACTTTTGATATTATAAGTACTCTCTGTAAACTGGGGGCTGCGCTTATCAAAAATTTCACTTGGGGTCATTCCATGCCACTTCAACAAATCGACGGTAACAACATCACCTCCTGGATTTCTGTTCTCTTTTTTTGGTGTAATTGAAAGATATTCATTAGACTAAAATCCTGAAAATATGAGCTCTGTACCCTCTTTTCGTTTATAATAATAAATTAAAAATATACCGCTACAGCAAATTTCAAACTTGAAGTGGGTCACCCTCAAAACCTTACGGTGAAATTCAATATTCATGAGGCCATAATAAAAAACTACACCTTAGATCCTTCAAAATTTTGGCATTCTGTATTACCTTTTTGTTGCAGATTCCATATTGTTGATCAGAAAAAATTCACCTTGCTCCAATTGGTAAGTTACAGGGGTCAAAAATTGGCTCAAAAACCACTCTGACCTTACTTTGGGGGCCATAACCAAAAGTAAAAGCGATCTCCAAATTTGGGCTGGTGATATCTAATCTTGAATACTACCCTTGTGTTTTAATCTCACTCATACTTGTAAATCAGCTTCATTGGCAAGAATATAGCATCGCAAAAAAGGCAAAAAGTCCAATTGACCTTGACTTGGCCCCCTAACAATCTTGTCAGAACATTCATAACGCAAACCGCAAGATCGGGATAACGCAAATTTTGTGATAAGATTTTCTCAATATCTCTAGTGAACCACAAATAAACAAGGAGGTGCTGAATCACACGAAAGCACCTTTAAGCCTATGAAACTACATACTATATTGTTTGCACTATCATTTACCATGTTAGTCGTATCTGGCATGATATGACTTTTTAGCGCTCAACGATTCTTTCTTCTTATCGTATTCAAACGCAGTACTCAAATAATTATGATCCTCCAGAGATGGATACAATGTCTGGCTGCTCACTGAATACTGCAAGGTCCTCTTGTTTGTGTGTTTGTTGCTCCAACAGTGGACCGATCAAGATATGTTTTCCATGTCTTGTGCTGTGCACAACCACGGTAGTGTCCTTATATCTCCCGGTAGCGCCCACTTCTGCCAAGGAAATTTTAGATCGTCCAATTCATTCTAATTATAATCTCTTGGGCATCGCCATTAGGCCTATGAGGAGTCGCTCTAGGTGGAAGATTCTCACCAAGCTCATACCAATCGTTTTTACTTAAGAGACTGTTTCAAAGGGGTTTGACCTTGCTTAAGAACTTTCTCTAAGAGTAAAATTGTATGTAGATACTCATTTTTCTTAATTGATGGGCATTTTTGATGTCGATTCCTTTACATGGGATCCCCCTGTTTTAATCCCCCTCCCCCAAGTGTGTTTCTGATATTTAAATGAAGGAATTTTACCCATTTCATAACAACTGTTGCAACCAATTAAATTCCCGTCAGACATGGCTCCCACCGGGATTCGAACACCGAGGATCCTTTACACCAGAGGCGAGCAACATAACGACTAGACTACCGGTTTGCTGACAAGGCTGAAACTTACTGGTCTTTGGTGGGGGCAAATGAAGTCATTCTTAGTGTTTTCCAGCAACTGCAGTTGGTTTAGTTGTCTTGGCAACAGTGGTTTGCCGGGTAATTTAATGGCACTGTTTGTATGTTGAGTGGTTGTTGCAGAAATGTAGTTGGCTGAATGGTTGTTGGAAGATTGTTGTTGGTCGAGTGGTTGCAGCAATTGTAGTTGGTTGGTTTGTAGTTTGTGGTTTGGGAATGTTGATGCTGAAAGATTCTATTTAAGCACAAACAAAATGGCAAAACCAAGTTGTGAAACTCAAAAATGGCAATCCCATGGCAAGAATTGAGCATTGTTTACCTACTATGGTGCTGGATATAAAAGTATTTCAAATAGCTTAATTTCAAGAAAATCACGACCTTGTGGTATAAGAATGCATAGAGCGATTACAATTTCCAATCACTTCCTACAACATGGGTGAAGAAGTGCCTCTTGTGGCATTTGTTTTATACAATTCTTCACAAAGAAGAGCGAGGAGTTGTGTAAGAAAGACACTTCCTCGGGGTCACAGCCATGTGTAAAGGCAAGCGTTTGTTCTGGATCTGAAATCATATTCCTGGATTCTCCATTGAAGCTGTCCAAATACGTCTGTTAAGTACATAACCTTTCTGTAATATTTAAAAAGTATTAAATGTGCTTTATGTAATCATGACTTTTAGAATCCACATATGGGTCAATCGATTGGGTGGTGGGAAATATTACAAGTTCCCAGAGTTTTTTCTTTCCTCTTTACAATTCTTGTCTTTTTCTTTTAACGGACGGGTCGCTTTCGCACATGTGACGGGAGCTACGTGCCGCGTCTTACCGGTTTTTACATACATAAAAGGCAACTTTCCCCTAACTTTGGTCCTATATATCAATTATAAAACTGTAATGGGAAATTTCACCAGACCATAGATATGATAATTAGCCCTATCGATAAGGGGCTGCTCAGGGCCGTAGCCCGAATTTATTGGGGGGGGGGGGGCGATTTGCCAGAAGTGGACTTTTTGGGTAACACACAAACCAATGTTTTTTTCGGCCTCCTGTCGATCGTCATGTTTTTACACAACTTTTTTCACCTTCGCCTTCGGGGAGGGGATGGGGGGGGGTTTTGTAACATGACATCGCGGCAGCGTTCAGCGGTTGCCAACAGTAAATAACACCCACCGCATGCGTTATGCATGGAAAAAAAAAATTAACCGCGGCTTTTCATTCATAACCATCACCACAACCCTTCCAACAACAGAACTTTATGCATGCCGGCAAACTTTAACCTGAAAAACTGACCTTCAACATGACAGAGCGGACCTTCCACAATCATAAAGCTGACCTTTGTCATTTGGGGGGGGGAGGGTTTTGACCTTTGAACTGCGCCATGCTCGGGATCAGTGACGAACATACCTGTGCTTCAACAGGGATATTTTCATCGTGTTATTCTTAAAAAATAAAATACTTGTTTTTTCCGAATAGAAGTTACAAGAATTTAGGTGATTCTTCAAAACATATTAGCCGGTGAACTTTGATGTTTTCATGCGTTTGACCTGTTTTACATTGTTTAAAATAACAAAAACCGTTGAAACTGGAAAGAAATTGGGCGTTTCCAGATACCGTCCCTGCCTTCATATTAAATGTCACATGGGATCGTTGGAACGCCGTTGTAACAATGTGACATTAGACGTTTAACCTTCCAAGCTAAAAAAATAACATAATGGTTTCACTTAGATATGAGCCTAACTGTTACAAGTGTAGTTAGATCAATGTCTACCAATTATCAATGGAAACTTTAGACTGTGGGATTTGGATATCACTGTTATTTCCTTTTAGCGCACCTCATTCATATTATGAACCAATGTTTATCCTGTTATGGGCCAAAAGGTGGTGGGAACGCGAATAACGTCTTTTTGACTACGACTACTCGCGTTGAGTAAGCACACCGGCGCAGCGGTGCCGAGGCGTCGCTAAAACTACTGCAACGGTACTACTACTCGCAGCAATGGAAGTTGTCCATATATCAAGTTTTATTTCCCAATAATTTGTACTTTTGAGTAGTAAAATGGTTTATTGTCTTGGTCAGGGAGGCTGATTTTGATCTCATGCGTAGTACATTTAGGTAGTATTATTTCGACCATGTCTTAATTTCGATGTGTTGATGACATTTGGAATAGTTTTGAAAATATTCTCACTTCAGCTATTAATGTTTCTGTTCCTAAGAAAAGGTTAAGTCAGGTTCTTCCTTTTCCTGGGTTAACAAAAATATTCGTAAGTTGTGCTCGTAAAAAGATTCTGTAACAAAGGGGCTCGGCAAAGGAAGTCGGATGATGCATGGAAAAATGTAAGGACTGCAGCAACAAGTTAAAATCTTGCATTAAGAAAAGTCATCGTGAATATTCTATTGACATTTCAAAAGCAAGTTCGCTATCCTAGAGAAGTTTGGGCCTATATAAAGGCTGTCTGTAAGATTCTCCGCGATGTCCTTTTCAAGGTGGAGGTCAGGAAATCACCGAAAACAAGGAATATTGCTGATGCTTTGATAAGCATTTTTTCTGGTAATTTTGGTGATATTATGAACCTATTGATTGGCTTCTCTCTTCCTTATTCTATTCCTTCTATGTAATCTCTCCTCTTGATTTCTCTCCTATACTGCTGATGAATGTTCTTCTGTTCTCACCCGACTTAAATTCTAATAATCTCCTGTCCATATGAAATTCTTCTGTTTGTCTTAAAAAATCGTGTATTCAGAACGGCACCTGTTTTATGCAAGGTGTTTAATAACATTTATTTCTAAGAGTACAATTCCAAAATCTTGGAAGTTTGGCAATGTTGTTCCTATCTATAAGGTTCTGGTACGCCAAAGATTGCTACATCAAGCTATCGGCCAGTGTCTTACTTCAGTCGTGCGCAAAATTTTTGAAAATTGGTGGCTGCTCGTATTAAGGATTATATTGAAGAGCATGATTATTCTTGATGATAATCAATTTGGTTTCAGACAAGTTGAAATTGTGAGAAATGTTTGTCTAAATTCTTCACATTATTATTGAAACTTTGGTGGGCAAATTGCAAATCTTGTTGACTCTGTTTTTTCTTTCCTTGATTTACTAGTTCTCTGCCTTTGATAAGTGAGAATCCTAATCTTCTGATTCAAAAACTCATGAATCGTGGTATTAGGGGGTACTCTTCTATCTTGGATTTCAGAATTTTTCTTATGGACAAGAAACAGGTTATTTTCAGAGAGGAATTTTCTGACTTGGCATCAGTCACTTCTGGTGTTCCCAAGGTTCAGTGCTGGGATCCATCCTTTTCCTTATTTTTGTCCAGTGATTTCTTGAACGGTGGCTCTTCTCTTTGAGTTTGCTGATGATCACACATTGGTGCGACCAATTAAAATCCTAATGATGTGGTTTGATTTTAAATGATCTTTTACAAACTCTACAGTGGTCAGTCACAACAAGCTTTCCTCTAATAAGGCATCCCAGTGTGCTGTTATGGCACTTCACAGGTCCCAAAGCTTGCAGTAGGTCTGATTACTTTTTGGGTGGTGAACTTCTTCAATCAGTTGATATGTTCAATACTTGGTAACTCTGTTTTCTTCCAATCTTCTTTTTCCTCTCATGTAGATTTCTTGTGCAACAAAATCTCTCGCTGTAGGTTTCTAATCAAGATGCACAAGAAATATGCCTTTCTTTGCTCTCTCTTCTGAAATCTCTATAAACTTTGTCCTCCCTCTTCACATTCTGTGTTGTTAGGTGGGCTCCATATCATGTCTGTTACACTAGTAGACTGACTTGAAAGTTCTTCAAAGGATGATTACAAGGTCCTTATGTATAGGAAACAGGGTTCTGGGAGCATGTAATTACCTGACAGGTTGTTCCCCTTTGGAAAATTTTTTTTTTTTGGGTCGATTGAGTGTTGATGATTTGTTGAAATTCACGTTTGCAATTTTTGTTTCAAGCTGTACTAATATTGGTCCAACATCTTTCCCATGGACTTTTTTCACAGAAGTCGTATTCTCAATACAGATTTCTACATTGGCGGGCAAGAACTAAGTCCTTCTACAATTCTGTCCTCTTGTCTCTTTTTTGTCCGAGACTTTGGGAAAATTTCACTTCACACTCGCCACTACTCTCTTTCCAAATTCAAGTCCCTTATAAGCATAATGTATTTCCGCACAAGTTAATCCTGCATTGCCTACTCTATATTTGATGTAATGTATGTGTTTCTCACTGTAACGAATGCACTAATTGGTGTGTTTGGGCTGAGTAGCCCATTTATCTTTTCCAGAGTTACTCGGTTTGTCTTTTGTATTCCATAATTAACTCAACTAAATATTATTATTATTTACTACTCGGAGAAGTAGTGCAAAATTATTGTGTTTTATTGGAATGGTTAAGACTACCTCCCTCATCTACGCCCGGTATCATATTCTGGGACGAGGCGTTACTTCCTTGTTTGTTCCAACCTTGCTTGGAACAGTATTTTGTGTACTACCTCCCCCACATCATGTTTTTGTATAGTACCATACCTGTTGGTTCGATTACACCCGGGTCGATGTAATCCAGGAATTGACTGCTGATCACTCCCATCCAGATCGCTGCTGTAAATTGCGCCAATGCATTAGGACTTCCCAATATCACAACTGTTAAAATAAATTTATAACACACACTTTAGTTTTTTGTAACGTGGCTTCATTGTTACATTGGTATTAAGATGGGAATGAATGCAGATGTCTCTTGAGTCCCCCAGGGATATAATGGAAGTATATCAAACATTTTTACCTGATTGCGCGTCACATTTTTAATTTGTCCTAAGCCAAAGCCTTCATTGCGCAAATAGAATTGTTACCCCTCTTAAAGAAGCAATAATGCTCTATTTCTTATGCGGCACGTCCTCATTTTCTCCGATGCGGAGATTCCGGTTACTGTTGGATACATATACCCAATCAAGAGTGGAATAGTATTTCTAAATGGATTAACGTTCATACAGGTCAAAATATGAAGAGGGTCAAAACGGCGGTCGAAAGTATACTCAATGTTCCGTCACCTCTAAGGATCAAAAAAACATAGTTTGGCCGTATCTGCAGGTTGAGCCCTGATCCACAAAAAAATAATTTCATACTTACCCCTGTCTAGGAGTACCAAATTATTGGTACTCTTTTGTAAATTGATTTCGCGACAATTTTATATTTTTTTTAAAAACCTTTTACTCATAAATATTTGATATATTACTTTTGACCTTTCGCAGTTAGCAAACGCCAAATATTTCTTGCTCGTTTGTTTGTTTTGCCATTTGATTTGGGATCAAATCATAAAAATATTGAACATACGGTTGAAACGGTTTATAGTGGGGACTAAAGGTAACAGGGTTTGAGGCGTTCGCGATTATGCACGTTGTTCAACCATTGCAACCTTACCCTTCACATCTGTCCCATGCAATGCCTTGAGGAAAATTCATCACACTAGCTATTTCATAATACCACCGGTTCCGTTGAGGAAGGCTCTGTAGACTTTATGATCCCTTATCGGTCCAGAAAATAAGTCGGTTAATGTAATTCTATGGAAAGCTGCCATGGTTTCTGTGGTGTCCCAAGAAAAGTAGAATGTATTGCAGGGAATAGGTTTTGTTTAAAAACATAGACTGAACCTGGAGTTTTTGTAAATCGACGATATGCAATATAGCTGTTTTGCGTGGTTCGACCCATGGCCCATTGACTAAAGGAATTTTTGTACAACTAAATTTCAGGCTAGCGGATTACAAGTTGCAGGAGCTGTCATCTGTCGACACCCACATAGAAAGCACAGTGCCTATATAAAATGTGTCAGTAGTCTATGCGAAACAAAACAGCAGTATAACACACATGTATTAAAAAGTGTAGTGACTATATGTCGCAAACAAATAACTCAGCATATAGCGACGAGTACGGACCGTGGGCCAATACAACTCGCATAGTAGGCCGACGATGGTGCGCATACACTAACTAGAGGCACGTATTAGTACGACTAGCATACAAGTAAATGAGAAATATGAAGTGACTTAGCAAGAGTAGTATGAATTGTAAAACATTCACATCTCATATGATTTAAAGTAGGTGCCAAGAATTTCCCCTAAATATTAGTGCATCAGCTAGGAAGTCAGTCGTCTTACACAGCTTATGATAAGAAATAGATAATTGGCCAGGAGCAGCCAATCGCTATATTAAAATTCACATATCAGGTGATTTGCTCAATCAGAAAATCGCAAAAACATCAACAAATCAGATTTTGGTATGTTTTGTAACAAGTTTCGGCATCCTAACATACCTCACAAGGTATAGGACCAAAAGCAACTTATAAGGACAAAATCTGATATTTCAGACATTACCTCCTTACGGACACCTTACAACAACACGTAAATTGAATGGGGGGTGAGATTTATATCTTTGTCACACCTGCTTTTTCTTCCTTTTTGGTACATTTTTCGTTGCGCATTCTCCAGCCTTATCCCTTCACTCTCAAGCTATACCTGCAAATATTGAATATTTTGACACTTTTTGGGTGAATCACGATAACTTTACTCATTTTTGATAAGTGACGATTTGATCATTGCGAACCGGACGTCGGACAAAATGGGATCTTTGGACGAGTAGCTAATAAACGCCAGATAATAGTACATCACTACTTAATACAATCATTCTTGCCTATCCCCACAGTTAATGTTCGGTTGGGGGAAAACGTACTATATATTGTTGTTTGAAGGTCAACTGAATCGAGTGTTATTTTTTACCGTAGTAGGTGGACTATAAAAAACTTCTACCGAGCATGAGTTCAGAACTCCTTCCAAAAATCCTTTGACAATCTCAACAGCAAGTAAAAACGACCATTGACGTTTTTACCCCTTTGGACTGGACTGGAGGAGGAATTGTGACATTTCATAACTTTTTTGAAGGATTTTTAGAAATGTGTATCACCCTTATTGACCTGTGACAAGGTGGTACCCATTGGATTCTTCCATACACCCTGTGAACTTCAATTTAGCACTATTGACGACATCTCTCCCTCCAAGTTCTATCCGACTAAATACTTTTAAAAGCTCGGCGAATTTTTCAAGCATGGCCACAACGAAGCTGCTTGTGCCCATGTATAAAGTATACAACTGTCTAAAAAGATACTAAAACTAAAAATTTAGGAACACACTTTATTCTTTTCTGTAACTGCTCATTTGTTTTAAATTGGTATTAGATGGAATGAATGAAAGATTGCTATGAAGTCCTCCCAGGGAAGTATAAGGGAGGATATCAACATTTTACCTGATTGCGCGTGCACAGGTTTTATTATTTTGCCTAAGCACAAAAGCCGTCATTGCAAATAGAATGTTCAGCCTCTCTTAAGCAATAATGCTCTATTTCTTATGGCGCACGTCCTCATTTCTCGATTGCTGAGTTCCGGTACTGTTGGATACATATACCCAAATCAAGAGTGGAATATGTATTTCGAATGAGGGAGTAAGGTTCATACAGGGTCAAAATATTGAAAAGGGTCAAAACGCGTCGAAAGTATACCACAATGTTCGTCACTCTTAAGGATTTCAACAAAACATAGTTTGCCGATCTGCAGGTGAGCCTGATCACAAAAATAAAATTTCATACTTACCCTGATAGGAGTAGCCAAATTAATTGGTACATCTTTGAAATTGATCGACAATTTTATTTTTTTTAACCTTTTTCTCATAAATATTTTATATATACTTTTGGACAATTCGCAGAATATATCAACCGCCAAAATTCTTGCTCGTTTGTTTGTTTTTTTGCAATTTGTTTGGATCAAATCATTAAAAATATTGAACTACTACGGTTTGAAACGGTTATAGTGTGACTAAAGAGTTTTGTAAAAGGGTTTGAGGCGTCGCGATATTGGCACGTTGTCACCATTGCCAAACCGTACCTTCCACATCTGTTCCCATGCAATGCCTTGAGGAAAATTCACACTAGCTATTTCAGTAATACCAACCGGTTCGTTGAGGAAGGCTCTGTAGACTTTATGATCCCTTTCATCGGTCCAGAAAATAAGTCGGTAATGTAGTCTATGGAAGCTTCCATGGTTCTGTGGTGTCAAGAAAAGGAGAATGTATTGAAGGGAATAGGTTTTGTTTAAAAAAAAACATAGACGGAAAACCTGGGCTTTTTGTGTTAAATGGGACAATATGCAATATACTTGTTTTGCGGTTCCCATTCGCCCATTGACGAACGAAAGGAATTTTGGTACAACGAAATTTCAGGAGTACTGATTAAAATGTCAAAACCATAGTCCTATTTTTGGATTGTCATTCTTCAGAAAAAAACAGTATAAAGCACATGTTAAAACGAATTGTGAAGCAGATTGTTATAATATAAGATGCCCAAAAAACTCAGCAGCATTACGCACAGGTGCCTACTCATAGCCTTTGTCACAGTACTATAGAGAATATACGATTAGTAGAAGAGTAATATGAATTGTAGAAACATTCACAATCTCATTGGATTTAATAGTTGGCCAACAATTCCTGAAATATTAGCACAGCTGAGGAGTAGGTTCGTAAAGCTTTAATGATAAGAAATGAGATTAATTGGCACGGAGCAGCCAATCGATATTTAAATTCACTATCAGTGATTTTGCTCCCAATCAGAAAATCGAAAAAAAAAAAAATCATCAAAAATCAGATTTTTGTGTATGTTTGTAACAAGTTTGGGCCATCCTAACATACCTCAAAAGTTAATAGGACCAAAAGCAACTTATAAGGACAAAAATCGGAAAATTTCAGACATTACTCTCCACTTACGGACACTTACAACAACACGGTTAATTTGAATGGAGATTTATATCTTTGAACACGCTGTTTTCTTCCTTTTGGTACATTTTCAAGTTGGGCATTCTACAGACTTTATCCGTTCACTCTCAAGCTATACCTGCAAATATTGAATTTTTTGGACACTTTTTGGGTGAATCACTGCTAAACTTTTTTAACTCATTTTTGATAAGATGGACATTTGAGCATTGACGAACGGACCGTCGGAACAAAATGGGATCTTTGGACGAGTAATAATAAACGCCAGAATAGGACTATTCACTACTAGGACAATCATTCTTGCCTATCTCCACCAAGTTAAGTTCGGTTGGGGGAAGGGAAAACGTACTATAATATTGTTGTGTGAAGAGTCAACATAATCGAGTGTCCTATTCTTTACCGTAGTAGGTGGACTATAAAAACTCTACACCGGAAGCATGATTCAGAACACCTTCCAAAATCCTTTGGACAATCTCAAACAAGCAGTAAAAACGACCATTGACGTTTTACTCCTTTGCGAATGGGGACGGAGGAGGAATGTGTGACAGTTACATACTTTTGAAGGATTTTAGAAATTTATCAACCTTATAGACCTGTGACAAGGTGGTACCCATTGGATTCTTCCATTACACACGGTGAACTATCAATTTAGCACTTTGACGCATCTCCCCTCTCGTCCAATGTTGTCTAGATCCCCGGAACTAAAATACTGTAAAAGCTCGGCGAATTTTTCAAGCATGGCCACAACGAAGCTGCTCTTGTGCCCATGGAGTAAAGTATAGGCAGACTGTCCCTAAAAATATACAGTAAAACTAAAATTAATAAAGATATAAGCTGTGCATTTCTGCGAGATATTTTGACCTTTTTTTTGTTAGACGAGATCCTAAGCATTGGCTTCAGGCTTGAGGACACGGGGCTAATTTTTCCAACAATTTTGTGAAACTGTTGGTTCAGATTGAGAAATTGACCAATTTTCTATTTTCCACTGTCTCACACCAAACCTGGCTGAAAATGCAGGGGCGGCGCAGGGGGTGGCAAGTGGCGACCGACCCCCCCCCCCCCCAAGAGTTCAAAATTCAGCAAAACGGGGGGGTTTAAGCAATAATTGTAAAAATTAGGCTTTTTTACCTATATGAGGTAATCGTGTAATATTTCGCCCCTTCCTATGAATTTTCGCCCGCTCCCTATGATTTTTACCCTGGCGCCGCCCCTTGAAAAGGGTATCATGTTATACCAAAAAACTGAAAATGAGATCACATTTTGTAGCTCACAAGGAAGTACCCCTAGTCCAGTATCTCCCCGGGCCCATAATCATTCATACAAATCTAGATCTGATCTATTATTGCGCTAAGTATGGGTGTAATACAGGCAGGCCGCCGAGGTCTAGAAGGGCCTTTATTTTACGTTCCCCGTATGCACCGTCAATTAGGTTTGCACTAGTGATCTAAAAACCAACCACTCGTATCTGGTGACTTTACAAACTTTGTACAAAAATGTACAGTCAGTTTAGTTAAAGAACCATTCTTGTTGATCATCCTTTCAAATCAAGAAATAAATTTCAATTTGATCCAAATCGAAGCTTATTAGTAAAATAAGTGAAGATTACTCCTTTCAAAAACTTGAAATTTTCACGTACAATATACTTGATTTGTAAACGGTAATAAAATGCCAAAAAATGGGAACGTGCTGTTTCACATGTCGTCGATATGACTATTTAAACGTGGGCGACTCTGGCTGCAAATCAACGGCTGTGGTGTGAATGGGAGTTATGCATATGCCCCATGCAAAATCACAGGACAATGAGTTCAATTTTGTTTGACAATACAGCGGGGTTGCGAGCTTTGATTTCCATCTATATGTCGGAGCGAACATTGTTTATATTTCCTTTCCACTATTTTTTTATTAGAATTTTGCTTTATAACTACAACTGGCTTGGAACTATATCTCATTTTAGACACCATTTATATCTATTTAAGTTGTAATACAGTCAGGAACTATCAAATTATGAACATCACTTTGGGCGGAAAATTCAAAATTTGGCAGTGAAACCGTGCTCAGCTTGTATTACAGCAATAAATGTCTATTATGATTTAGAAACTTGGGGCCAAGATGAGGCTGTGTAGCAGACTTCAGCAATCACTGATCATCTCGTATTGAACAGCTTGCACGTAAATTTGCCTTGTGCAGTTCCTTAACGAAGAGGTTTGCTGTATTGCCTGTAAATACAGGGATTATCAGCATGATTGAGCGCGCCTGTATGTGTTGGTGTCCTTTTGGATGCTGTGTGGTGTGTGTGTACTGTTAAAACTTTCCATTCCGTAACTTAGGACACAGATTTTCCTTAATTTACGGAAACATCGTTTTTTAGAAAACCAATAAAATAAAAAAAACAAAAACATAAAAAATCAGCTAAAATGTTAATTTACGTTAATATTCAAAAATTTCTGGCAGCAATATTCCGACTTTTTTTTTTGGTTCCGTCATTTTAAATTACTGAAAAATTCTGTTAAATACATATTTTTTTTTTTTCCATAATATCAGACAAATTTCTTCTGTAAAATTTTACTGTCAAAGTTCCGTTCAAATTGACGAAATTTCTGTAATTTACCCTAAAAATACTTGAAATTCTCTGCCAGAAATTTCCGTAAATTTCCTTAAATTAAAAAAAAAAAATGTGTGTGTGTGGTGGGAGTAATGTGAGTGGTGGCGGTGGTTGTTTTGTGTTTTTGTAGTGTTTATTTGGGTATGGTTTCTTTGGTTTATGTTGTGAGATATTTATATTTTAATGACATCTTTATTTTTTAAAAATCCAGAAATAACAAAAATCAAAAATTATATTTATTTTTTTCTGGGAAAGTACCTCGCGGGAGGGCCGCATGCGAGCTCTTAGCCACAGGTTGGGGACCCCTGGAAATATTATCATGCATTGTATTATTTTCACAGGCAAGCAAACCAGAAGTATGCCTCTGGGAAATGGGGGACTCACTCTCAGGGGACAATATCATGAAATTCATGGGAATTTTGAGATTTTGACTGCTGAACCCCACAAGTCCTCTGTTGGGGACAAAATCCCCCGGACAAATGTGTGACATGCTCTTATGTGGAGGGACAATTTACTCAGCCCCTATTCTCCCTTCCTCCAGATCCCAGGGAGGATACATAATGAAAACAGTGTTGAACAAAGAACAATAAGGAAGATATTTGGTGTTCAAAGGTTTCAGTTTACTTTCAACAAGGGTTTGTTTATTTTCTACCTTCGCTGAACACCGGATAAGGCCTGAGACTCCAAGCTGTTTTGGAATTGATTTCCCAATGCTACCGTATTTATTGGCAATTGTGACAGTATAAAGTTTTCTAAATTATGTTATATCACAAGAAGCAGCCCTTTTTGCCTATGTTTATTTTAATTTTCATAACGAATGTCTTGAAGTTGATTTTTCAATGGCAACTTTTTATTATCAGGATGCCTAAAACTGCCCAACCGGTTTTTAAGTGTCTCATATAATTGGCCATAATAACTCCTGAACCAGAACCCCCAAATTACACCCACAAAAAATCTCATGGAAGCTGGAACATTCTTAAAAAGAATCAGTTAAAGTCCAATTGAGATCAACTAACAAGGTTTTGGGCAAAAAAATTAACTTTGATTGTATATTTTTTGGGAACAGTCTGTTATAGCGCACTAATTCTTAAAGTTTTGCTGTTGTTTGTTTTTCTTGTTTGCTTGTTGCGCTTATGGCTTGCTTTCGTTTCTTGATTAACTTTTTCATTGAAGATAGGCATGTGTGTAATTCTAAGCGTATCATAGTTATTTGGTTTCTATGACAGAAATTCTGTGCAATGAACTTTATTATGATACACTCTTTAATACATAAACCAAACGGCCACTTAAGACTGTTTTCTTTGCCCCGTACCATCCAGGTTGCTTCTCCCATCCTGCCATCTTTGGCGTTCTAGCTACCCAATACACTTTACCGTCGACAGGATCGTACCCCAGACCTTCGGTAGGGAGTTTGGGTCGGCACCAGACTCGTAACCCCATGGAATCTAGATCGGCAGAAAATAGTGCTCTGTATCACGCGCGTCGCAGCTATGTCGGCAGCCACAATACTGTTTTTGATGATGTAATGGACACCACAAAGAGTGAAGTATCGTTTTTGTTATCTCCCTTATTAAGATTCTTACCTTTAGGCTCTGTCAAAAGTTGTCGGCCATAATCATGATAATGTTAACAAAGTTGATATTAGCTCAAAACAAAGTTGTAAGCTTGGAGCGTGTGTTTATTTTTACAATCCCACGTTGAGATAATAATAGCCACGAAGCTAAATTAATTTCATACATGTATGTGTTTCTGGAGGAGTTGAATGAAATTATACCAATGAAGGAACCGACAATCGGTGACAACCTTTTGATATTTAAAGTATTGTCTAATATTTGTAGACCAATATGCAACATCTTGAAGAAAGTGGTTTCAAATTAAAAATATGCACGCTTATCACTGGCTTTTAATTTTATATACCTTTCAGATACCACTTTAGTTGACTAAAATATAGACATACCCTTATTATCATTTTTGGGATTATTTACTTTAGTTGGTGAAAGCTGACTACGTGCATTCCAAGACTGTTGCTGCGGCTTATACTTAACCGATTGGTCTTATCTTTGCAGCAATTAAAGATAATGAAATAGTCTTTTCGCTGATACCACATTATGTTAGAGATATGTTATTTTAAAATTTCAGGGTCAAGTTGTTTTACTCACCCTTACAAAAACGTTTTGGAGCGAAACCGAGCCTTTTTTGACATATTCTGCTGTCGGTATCGACACAGAGTTTTTTCCAAATAGTTTTTGATAAACCCGTGTTTAATCGTATGTTTGGACAATTTCAATATAAGAAGTTTTTATCGAATGAGACCAGTAGACCATATATATTTCATGTCGTGATATTTCCCATACGAATAATTTTAAACAACGGTCATTTATACCTATTTTCACCCATGGCGGCCTGAACAGTGTTGGCTAGCTGCAAAAGAAACCCTCCTTTAAAAGTTACATACTTGCATTACATTAGCATGTTAGGGCACTACGCAAGTATGATTACAAGCCAACCAATGTGTACTTATTAAAGTATAGTCAAGGCGACCACTAAGTATAGGCTCTCAAAATAGTCCTCGTATAAGTCTCACCCAAGACACTATCTGGACCAATATCTTCACATTAATAACTGTAAAACACTTATTCTTACTATAGCCTTTACCCATTAATGAGATGAATTATACGTATGGAGAGTGTTTGGGGCTATGTAGGCTTTGTAGCCAAAATTTTTTTAGAGGGACAATTACGATTTTTTGGTGAATCTTCGCCAAAAGACAATTTTGAGTAACATTTAAGCAATTATTTAAATTTGTGAAAGGAAAAGAATGCGATTAGATAGGGATGGAGTCAACGGTTGAGATTAATACCAACCTTTCAAACTGTTTTTAAAAATGGGTCAGTGGGTGTGAGGCCATTCACGACCGTGGTAAATGGCCGCGCAATACCCGTCACACCACCTTTATATAGTGAGTTAGCCCCTCCATAAGTAACGATTGTATACACTTATGATCCATAATTGTTGGCTGTTCTCCCCTCCGATTCTCATCCATATTTCATCTCTAAGTATGAAATGCAGGTGATAAAGCATCCACGTTTTTTCCTTATTTAAATCCTAAGTCATTTATTATTCGGTATTTTAAGTGGTACCACTTTAGCAACCTTCCCTCCCCTTGTTATGTATTAAGTACTTTCGTTAGGTAAAATTTTTGTGTATGTGTGTATTCGACGTTGTCTCTGTCCTTTGTATGTCTTAGTATCATTGTTGTCTGCTTTTTGTCATGACTGACTGTTTACATCCATTTAATTTAACCTTCAACCATTTGCCATGACAGCTCCTATAAATCATTCTAAAGACCCTCTTTGATGAACACTGATGTGACCAAACTCCAACATTATCCCGTGTAATACTATATACCAGCGACAACAACACCCATGAACCTAAAACATCAGTATTCTACCCTGTCATTTTCATTCAACATTATAAGCCTTAAAAACATTCCAATTTCCAATGACGTTGTACATTCGATCTATTTTGCATCAACATTTTGACATGTTTTTTTTCCTGAACTGGTTTACCTCCGATATTGACGCGTCAGTTATTGATATTGGTGAGTTCGCAATTGAGAATTGTATAGGCAGGATAGGAGAGGAGGCGTCTTTTCCTTATTTATTAACTCTAACTAAATTATCAGTAGCCGTCCCGACCTTTCGCTTAACTGTTTCTGACTGTGATTGCTCTCTTTGCTGAAGTTACACATAACTTTATAAACCTGAATATGTTATTTTTCAATGACTGTGCGGTTTGCAATTCGATGAGTCTGAATACAATTTCCAATGAAAAAAGAAATGTTATTTATTGGGGATTATAACCTGCTCTGCTGAACACATAACACTGATTCAAAAGTCAGAGATTTTAACAACTTGTTCTATTCGCATGATTTTATCCCATGCATTGACAGGCCCACTAGGATTAGGCCTAATAAATATGGGTCAAATGACTGCAACTCTCATCGACAACATTTTACCAAGGACTTGACAACCAATCTTGTTTCAGGTGTTTTATCACAGACCTCTCTGATCATTACCCCATCTTTCTTACTCACAAAACATAGGCCTATATGAGCCATCTACACCGCTAACAAGAGTCGTCACGTCAACAAAGTCCCAAATACATCAAAGGTGTCTGAAAAATGCTCTCCTCTTATCGATTTGGCAAACATTAAAGACAATCCCGATCCAGACTTATCCTACAATGACTTTAATAATGTACAGAACTCTTCAATCTTCACTGTCCTATCAAAACCACATTTCTTCCAGCCGAACCACCCAAGAAACCTTGATTACCAAAGCCCTAATTAAATCCTTAAAACAAAGCTATAAATTGTACAAAACCTATATTGCCAACCGACACCTAATATAAACTAAAATATACTACTACCGCAATCA
>JAMKCH010027016.1:0-25280 GCA_023653785.1 Ophioderma brevispina
AGAAACCTAATACAAATGCTCCTATTTTACTATTACAAACAAAATAAATAGTGGTCTTTACATATTTACAAATGTAATTGATAATTGTTTTTTTTTCATGTTAATTGGATTTTAAGCTACATGTACTTAAACGAGTGATACAACAGAACCTCTTAATAATACAATTACAAACCGTCAAATCATTACACATTTAGCATATAATCCTAAATTTAAATACAACCCTCTGTTCAAATAACAGACGAGTTGCCCCTTTAGTCGCCTTTTACGACATGCAGGGGAACACATCCGGCCAATTCTTAACCCCGCCGCCGCAGGGGGCCCATTTAGTTCGAGTCGCCTTTTACGACATTCAGGGGAAACAACATCGGGCCAATTCTAACCCCGAACTCAGCGGGGCGGCACCACCTCAAAGGACTTTAGATTTAAGAGCAAAACCAAATATTATTCTCAAAGGGCCGCAATCTGTCCTGAGTAAACACACAATATTGGGTATTATAATGGAATAATGACATGGATATTGTTCAATCACACAAAAAAAAAAGAGTTGTGTAAACAGTTTAAAGAGCTCATCTGCACCATTATTCTATAGAATTAAAGATTCTAAATATTTATTATATTGATTATGTAGTAAATATAATCGTTGCTTAAGTTTTTATGTTTAAGAAGCACTTCACCCTGGCTTCCTAAGCTTTTAATTTCACAGATTTTTTTGTTTGAAAATCATGACATCCCACCATCATAGAAGAAATCTCCATGATTAACCAATCGGTAATGACAAACCAAACGCAATATGCTCTGAAAGTATTAAGATCAAGATGTCCAAAGGATGGAATCAACTACACAGTTTGATCGGAAAAGCGTCAAAATGTCCCATCATTTAAAACGTAATAATATTTAAAAAAGTAATTTGGTCTATGTTATATGAGTAACACATCGTTATAGTATGGCTTTTTATGGACTTTTTGTACCATTGTCAGTCTTGTAGCACTATTTATTCAATGTTTTTGGTATTGCTGATTGGATTGATTGATTCATTCATTCCAAATTCATTAATTCATCGATCGATTGATTGATAAAAGGAGTTTATCTTGGTCTCTTGGTTGGCTCCACCATGCCAACAATTCTGTCGAGTACATATTGAAATTACATTTGCTAGGTTTATTTAGCTTGGCAATGCAATAAATATGAATATGTACGGCTTCTGCCTTTGTGTTCCTCACGCTTAGTTCCATTGACCAAATCACTGACATTGCATTTTTGATGTATGCACTAGGACCATGTAGCTCATACCCATAAAAAACACATGTAATTTTTATATATATAAAATATAAAGAGCTTGAGATGATGGTTCCCCCCCCAAAAAAAAAAAACAAATCAGCAAAAATAATGCAAGAATAAAAACATGCAAACCCCTGGGCAGGGCAATTCTAACAGGGTCAGGTCACATAGTCACATGTCACAAAACTGTGTTCACCCCTATGAAGTCATGGGCCAGTTATATTTGGACTGATTATGAAGCAGGCTCCATAGCCAGCCCGTGGTTCCGAGGGGCAATTTTCTCGGGTATGTGCCAACAATGGTCGTCCGATCACAAGCAAACATTGTCCCGATCGCAGGGCAAAGAACCAAAAATGGGCTGATATGGGGGGTCACATTGTTTTGCCCCAATTTCGATTGCAATTTTCTTGACTTTCCAATACGTACATAATTCATGTTGTATATTAATATTGTAGCCCAATGTTGAAAAGTTTTGAAAATGGTCATATTTTTTTATCTTGTTGCCATGGTAACTGAACAGGGCCTCTGACATGGCTAAACACTTGACAAATGAACACTGCCATTACCAGTAACTTGCACTTTACACCATACTTGGGTAGACGGTGTCATGGGGGGTACAATGCGCAGAAACCATGGAGCCGGATTTTTAATATGGTGCCATTGGCAACCAGGACTGACCAGTTAGGGAACTTTAGGCATAAGTCAAAATTGAAGCCTTAATTCAAAAATCCGGCTCCATGTTTTCACAGCCCTTTGGATGCTTTAATTTTATCTACAATAATATCTCCACCAAAACAAAACCAAATTTCATGTTGATATGACTTTGTTGTTTTTTGAGTTACGTTCGTTCCGTTTCATAAAATCCCTATTTTCACCATTTGAGATATTGAGAAACGTAAATGCGAAAATATTAAAAGTTGCAAAAACTATTATTGGCCCACAATTTAGAATAATTGTTCATGATTATTTTAAAATAATACACTTATTACATTTTTTGAGTGGATTTTGGTGCAAATTGGGGCAGATTATGGGTTAAATTAATTTTTAAAATAATGTCGTTAAATCTAACTGGTTGCGTGATAATAAAGAGAATATATAAGAAATGCTGTCGAGCTGGACATTTTAGTTGGTTAGATGATAATGAATTTATTTTGTTTCTAATAAATTAATTTTGAAAAGCTTGCATTATGTGGTCATAATAATAAAATATATATTTGCCTTAAAAAAAAATCACACAGGTGAGCACTTTTTACATACAAATGTATACAAAAATGCACGAAAGTGCGAGACTTTCTTACTTAAATCGAGCATTGAAAATTGAACGGAAATGTGATTGTACCTCAAACAAAACAGCCAATGAAAGCTGAAAAGTTTAACTTTCCTATCATGCTATAATCTCAAATTGTGATAGCTAGACTCATTTTCTTCAATTTGAAAACATATACCCCCCTATATTAACATTTTGAAGTATCGTGTTTGTTGTCTTTATTTCCCGATTTCCTCAATAATTTTTTAAGCAGGGAGGTCAATATCTTCCCCCCCCCCTTTGCCCCCACATTTTGATACGCCACTGCAGAAGTTATTCGGTCAATGGTACAAGTGTATGTAAGTAGGATACTAAACTTGTTTGAAGAGCTATAGGAGGTTAAGGGAAATTTACATAGCCTATTCCAGGGGATTTAAGAGAGATGACGACATTAAAATACATTTTCACAGGTATGATCTTTGGACTACAGACCGATCTCCACACCAAATGTCATAACACCTCTAAGGTTCTTTGGTGCAAGAGTTGAAACAAATGGTATAGGGGATGTGGAGACGAATTATACAATGTGAGTACAGTAAGTTTAATCAGAACTTATACCCTGCGGGTGGGATCTGAAGTCAATGGCGTGGGTGGGGTTGACGGTGCTGAGAGGGTGTGGGGTGCCAGAGGGTGGGTGGCCCCATTCTGTGTGAAAGGCTTAAATACTTATGCCACAGGTTGCAGTCTAATTGTGATACTTTTGATGGTATACAGTTTCAACATTGCACTTCAGTCCTAATTAGACCCTTGAATCATGCTTCTTTAAAGCACGTATCAGTGATTCCACCCTGAAAGCATGTCAAAAATATTTAAAAATTGCTGGAATGGATTCAAATTGAAGGATATGTCTGTAAAATCTTGTAAGTTATTTCTTTGCACTGACAAAATGATAGACAAGGAAAGAAAAACAGCAGTGTTCAAAGATTGAATTCCATTCCATGCGTGCTTGCCGTAAGTGTCCGTACGGACGTATGATAAAACATCTGTTTATTCCTTATTAGGTTGCTTTCGATCTTAGCCATCAGGGTGTTAAGTGACAGGAGGAGATTTTTTTAGGATACAAATTTCTCTCAATTGCACAGGATCGAGTGTAGACCACTACCAAAGAGCGTTTCGAAGGTTAATTGGACAAACAAGTACAAAAGAAAACAGCCCAAACCTTGTTTGAACTTGCTTGACTATCGTAATTGGCCCCATAGAACACGTGCTTGACTGTCTATGTACGGCACGACCTAGAAAGAGAAAGTACTAAATCATCGTATACTACATAAGGGCGTATTCTTGCTTATCCCTTCAGGTGTGATCTAATAATTGGAAAGCTCCAAGATAGCAAAAAACCGGGTTCGAAAACAAATTGGGGGCCTCTTTCTGGAATTCCTCATGTCTTAAGCTACCTAATGACCTGGGCTGTATAAAACATGCACAAATCTGATTTTTGAATTATTTTTCAAATTTATGATTTAGGCAAATCACTGATAATGCCTGATCCATTACAATTTAAAGCGGTGGTATTGGCAATTTCACCATATTTTGAAATTTCTTCAATTTAATTTCAAATGATAGTTAGGCCATTGAAGACTAGAGATACTTTTCACACAATAAAAAAAATACTTCAAAAACAGATAGGGATGTTAATAAGAGGTTTAAGTGTTAAAGCCATCCAGAATTGTAGGCTAATTTTAAGGTTTCCATACTTAATTCAACCAACAGTGTATTTACATGAATATCATAAGATCATTCGGTACTCATTGATATTAAACACAAAGGTCACAGACCGTCAACAGGGTACACATGGTTTCCGAATTGACCTAGTTTTTAGTGCCCAACGTGTGAAAAAATTCATTTCGGGCAAAAACACCAAAACCATGTTTAATTTTAAGATGTTCTTCTAGGGTAAAATGTGCATAAGATTATGAATTTTAATCAAAAATGGCTGTATCATACACCATTTTCTACCAAAATATGATTTGTGGCCCATTTTGCCAAAATCAACTTTTCGGGGTGACAAAATTGTCACCTAACGACTTTGAATACTTACGAGTCTACAACGACATCTATATGCAAGTTATTAATGTTAATATATCAGTTTAAGGTAGTAACTTATGGATTTCAAAAGTATTTGTTTTATAAGTATTTTCATCATTTGCACACTTTGGCCAAATTGGCAAGTTTGCCAAACAAAAATTTGCTTTTGCCACATCACATCTCTGGAAGGGTTCTACAGTGATGGTTTACCTGTCAGTTATGTAGAATTTAATAAGCTTCAAATTGATAACACTTTGCTTCATTTCAAGAATAGGAATAATTGCAAAAAATACAAAAATGTTTCCAAAACACTTAGTTTTCCCAGTATGTGAAAAACAATTTTGTTGTTCAATAAAATTGGAACTATGAGAAAACTAAAAGAGACTATAGGCTTGAAAATTTAACGCTTATGTCCAATGCAAGTCCCTACCTTGGGATTAACTTTTTTCCACCCTATCTAAAATTTGATGGATTTTTTTTTTTTTTTCAATTTGGGAATCAACTTTTACCTAAAATTCGGCGTTTCGAGAACCCGTGGACAAAAAAAAACAAAAAAGGTGACATTGTTGAAAGCAGGTATCAATATTGCCCAAGACATATTCTCAAAAGAATATAGTACTAATTTTTGTCAATCTACAAAATGTGAGAATATTTTTTTATCAAAGCAAGATGAAATTATCACTAAATATACCATAGGTTTCTATGGGACTCGGCTTTGCGCAAAAATGCGCTATCTTGGAACGCATCCCAACATTTTGCATTTTTTACTTCAGATTGATTCTACACAAAATTTTAACCTGTAAGAAAACATGTTTTGGTCATGGTTAAAGCACCTTCAATTTTTCACTTTGGGCAGTAAAACCTAGGTCGAATATGAAACCATGCCTACAGCTTGGGAAACTTGCATACGGCGTGTGTGTTGTTGTCTTGTGTAAACGCCATTTCAGTCGTCTGTCTGAATTAACGTCGCCAGCGAAGTTAAATTATAAACCATCGTGGTGTAACCATAGGACGCTGATTTGGTGTATCATTTCAGGGGGTTAAATGTATATAAAGATTGACAACCATGCAAAAATATCAATTTTGAAAAAAATCTTGAAGGGTGAACCATTTTTCAAATGGGCCAATGTCTCTTCAATCAATCTCTATCTCTCTTTCTCTCTCTCCCCCGCGCCCCCCTCCTCGCCTCTCTCCTACCTCTTCCCCCCCCCTCGTCCTCTCTATCTCTCTCTCTGTCTCTCTTCTCTCTCTCTCGCTATCTCTCTCAGACAACCACAACGGGCTGCAATTTTATTGAAATATCCACCATAAAACACACAGAAAAACAATTAAAACAACCTGTAACAGCAAATGCTTGATTGAAATGGGTCAATGCGTCCATTCTCAGCTGATGCTGGAACTTTTTAAAAGTGGAGAAAAGAAACACGATCGCATACTTTTTTTTTAGA
This sequence comes from Ophioderma brevispina, assembly GCA_023653785.1. NCBI lineage: Eukaryota > Metazoa > Echinodermata > Ophiuroidea > Amphilepidida > Ophiodermatidae > Ophioderma > Ophioderma brevispina. The sequence goes on from JAMKCH010027016.1 coordinate 6,058, forward strand.
AAATGTTCTAGTATGTCGACTGCGTGTTTCTTCACCACTTTGGAAAATATAATATGTTAAAGAAATGCGGGTAGGGTAAGCTCATAATGATTTGTCTAGATTGTATCCATGTATAGCACATACCCCCCTCCAGTTTACGATTTGCACTAGTCTCATACCTCACTGACAGATTCTTAAGTTCCAATTAAAGGTGCAGTTCAAATTCATCTTTGGGACCCCCCCCAATGACCCGGAAGGGGTATGAATTTTGATTATCGCATGACAGGCCATATTTTTCTCATTGTCGTCCTATCCTAATATAATTGAGAACCCGTCTTAATACATGTGGGCCACTCCATATAAACCTTAACATTTTAGTGATGCATTCACACATACCACAATACGCACAATGGCTTGACAACTGTCAGTCGAATGTGGTGCGCCACCCCACAAAAAATCTCTTGTGTCGTTCAAGGGGTACCAAGGAGATTTGGGGCATCCATACTATATTGTCATATGTAGGATTTCATGTAGATAAGACCCAATAGATTTGCCTTGAAACAGAAGAGCCTGAGTGTGAAAAAGAAAAACAAAAGGCATTTGATTTTGCTTAATTCAATATAAAAAAACGCTTAAACATAGGCTGAATTTAGTAGTGTCCTATATAGAAATTTTCACATTTTTTGTACCACAAAAGGATTATCTATGCTTAACCTTTAATTGTGTATTTTTTATAGCCAGCTTTTACATTAATGCAAAAACAAAATGTTGCAAATTTTTAGGACTCCTATTATCTGAAAGAATCTTCTCATGCACCTTTAATGCCCTACGTAAGCAACACTGAATGGCCACCACTATCTGGAACTAAAAATCCTTTGCTTGCCTCCTCTACCAGTCCTGTCTTTGATTATGGATCGAAGAATCATTTGTGCGAGGTTTCAAAACTAGGATATTGTATTATTTGTTTTAAGGGGTGTGTGAGGCATTGCAGTAAATGCAGATCTCTTTAACTAAGCAAAGGGACATCATGTTATTTATATAAAAATGCAATAAAAAGACAACTTTTTCAAACTTTTTATGGTATTAATGGTCCTGGTGGAAGTTTGAGTCGTATGTATTTTAGTAAAACATTTGCAAACCCCCCCCCCCCCGAATACATTCGACTATAGTGTGACGACACACGGGCATTGTCTCCATTGTGACAAACATTTTGCCACGGTTATTTTGTGAAGCTGCGGTTTGGTAAGTGTCTGAGTACCAACATGTGATTTGTCATACAAGTTTTTTCAGGAGTTTGAGCTTTGATGAAAGGTGAGTTTAATAAAAATAGTTGTCATTTGAAGTCATTTAAATTGTCATGCAAACGACCGCGACCGACTAGCCAATTTAAATCGTAAAGGCACCATGAAAATGAAGAGGTTATGTATTTGATGGCTTGTGATTGCGTGTTTTTAAGTTTGGCAAAAAACAACTCAATTTAGGGGCAAATAAAGAGACCCCTTCCGATATCTTGGTGGCATAGTTCCATTTCAAAAGAGGCTTTAGAAAGATTGCACAATTGATTTAATATTTATTATTAGTTCTTAGCAGTCAACCTTGACAATGCTGGGTGAGCAGATTCATGAACCTCAGAATCATTCGAAGTCAGATTCACCCAATGTCCTATTTATCAGAAGCAAGTCCGTATTTTTTTTCAATTGGTAGTTTTGAGGGTCAAAAAACTAGTGGGCATAAACAGTAAGTGTGCATCATTGGGTGTACATACTGCCTTTCATTGTGTGTGGGAAATTAACATATGTCCATTGTTTTTTGGTTAGATGGAGCAATATTTTGGGGCTTATATTTGAATGTGTTAATTGGAATTATGTTAGTCTTTTCATAGGGCATAAAGGCTTTTGTTGAAATACAGTTCTTTGATCAAAATTACCCTAAACATAAAACACTACCCAAACCCTAACTCAATCCTTATTCAAATTCATGAACCATATTTCATTTTGGATACGCAACAAACCCAGAGTGATTTATGTCCAGTAGACGATGATCACGACGTAACCACAAGAAAACATGCGTCAGAGTTGATTCTCACGTCATCCACCCTGTTTGACCAGTCTGTAACCTTTGTGTTTTTAATATCAATTAATTTAAGTCCTGTAATATTCATGTATAATAGAACCATTTGAAGAGTTATTCAAACGGGCCTAAATCCACTTCATATTTTGATAAAATCACTTTATTAAAACATAACTACATGTCACTTTGATTTCTTAATTTTTGTCAAAGAAATAACCCACATGTAGAAGACGACAAACCACATACCGTTTGTTTTCCATAACACCCTCCTATAAACGCCCTAAAAATGCTTGTTTACACAAATCAAACAATCAAATGCATTTGCTATACTTCCTTGAAGACATCCAAATCTTGCAGAATCTTACAATAATCACTGGAAATCAAAATTTCAGGCCCAAAAAACCAAAACATCTGTAATTCACGTAATATTGTACATGAATCATTAGTTCTGTCATTAGAGTGTTGTGAAATTGTTTAGCTCATGCAGGTTAACCTAGCAAATTATTACAACAGGGCTTTCAGCTGGGTCACACATTTTCACCCTCTTGTTAATTTTTATGCCAGTTTAACCTACAATTCGGTCCAAATGTTGGAATGCTTTAGTGGCCTATTTTAAAATCTCCCCCCTCCATCTCTGTTTGATGTCCGAAAATTTGTTCTTGCCACCGATAACAAGATCCCAACATGTAATGGGGGATAGGGAGGGTGCATGGATAGAGAATGCTTCAACCTCCCAATGCAAGTTGACTGATTTCCTATATATCTCTTAAAGAGATATATATGGGCCAAGCAGTCGTGTACCAACACATTTCGACCAAGATTGTAGTGTCAATCAAAATATTTCCAATTTTCCTGGATGGTGATTCATACGCAGAAAACATAAATTAGTTTTCTGGAGATGCCCAACCTAATTAAAACTTAATTAATCAACCAGTTATGCAAGTGGAACCATTTATGCAAGTTTCTTCTACAATACAAATTAATAAATAAAAAAAAAAAAAAAAATTAAAAATAAAAAAAAAAAAAGAAAAAACAAAAAGGAACAAAAACGAATCCGTCATTGAGTCCCGACTCCGTTACCGTGGGTGTAGTTTGTGTTGGGTTAGTGGGTCCAACTAAGCCAATCTCACAGGAGAACAAAAAAAACAAAAAAAAAAAGACCTTTTTTCAGCAAATATGTGGTGCAAACTATAATTGTGTGATCATTTTAACAATGAATATGATTTAGTAAGGTTCGTTTTTGTACGAAATAACCATTGTGAAACATCCCCGCCAGTTGTGTCACGTGACATACATTTTTTTGACAAATTCGATCGGAGACTGCCGTCTGCATCGTTTGCAGCTCTGATTGCTCCATAGAACCAAGGCCGATTTCGCCGAAATGGAAGATCAAAATCCAAAACAGAACCGGTATGTTGCACTAAATAATGGTCAGTTTTTACATGTGGATCTGAATTCCGGAATTAAGTCAATTAAACTAAGTCATTAAACATGTTTATTTTTCAATGAAAAGCAAATCATGAGTACGTGGTCATCATTGCCATGTCACATTTTGCATTTGCATACTCGTTGTAGGCCTACATTGCGACTGTGCAAGCTAGCAAAATCAATGTAGTGCGGCAGAATCACCGACCCTTTCGCTGTTTGTTATTATGTTATCGAAGGAGTAAGCTGAATTTACACTCGGTCTCTAGCCAACTAGCGACAAAGATCTCTTTGAAAAGAGACTGGCATGGCTGGCAGTTGATTTTTCCCAAGGCCAAGCGAATAGACACTGGTCGCTTTTTCACACATGTACTAATCGCTCGACCACACTCAAACAATTATTAAAATAGTAATAACCATTGACATTCTATTTCTAATGTCATCATTTGTTACTTGTTTATCCTGATAATTACTGTTGTAAATTAATTCACGTTTGTAAGTTTACAAATCCGGATTATCTAGTTTTATATGCATTGAATTGAAAAATAAACAGACCCGGCTGGTTAGCAGTGTCGTGATTGGTCATGCAGCCACGATCGACTACGGTGGAAAGTTGAAAAATCTTCAACTTCACAAAAGCTACTAATTTGTGCAAAGCTTCTAGTATTGATTTAAATTATCGGCTAGACGCTCTAGAAACGGAATAGTTACTGAGCTGTGCGTTGAAATCGCGTTTATCAAAGAAGACCGAGGGTAAAGTAAGCTAACGGTGAGTCATTTTATAAGTAACATTGTATATACTGACAAAATTATTCCTGTTTAAAATATTATGCTAAAGGCATTTCTTTTAAAATGTTCTCATAGGCCTACTTATGGTATTATTGAGAGCTGTGTGCTATGTAGCCTAGGTCTCAGGTAGCAAGGACAATGGGGAACTCTACACGGGAGGTCGATGAGCATCAATCCGCATCCCGAGATCGATCCAGGATCCAAAGTGGACTGGTACGACTGTAGACAAAGAGCAACATGTATCTCAGTGATCTCACGCTTACATGTCCACAGCCGAGTGCTAAACCACATGACCAATATCGCAGTTCATGAGTTGAGTATTGCTTTCACTTGGAGTTGTCGCAAAGTTGATTAATACACACCAATACGCATCCAATTTTAATTCAAATTGGGGCAGCTTGTTACCTGGGGGCAACCTCCCGGGATCAATCTTGAATAGCTGGCGGCCGTGATTCTGGTAGGTTTTATATTTCACTTCATGGGACCAAGTGCGGCCGAAATTGAAAACAATTGCCACATTAAGCGTTGCCACTCCAATACGCTGCTAACAATAACATAGAGAGTCTTTCAACACGCAATCCACAGTGCAACATCACGGTAGATGTTTCAACTTGGATCCGGATCTCGGGGATGCAGGATCCGACGTCTCCGTGTAGAGTGCCCCACTATGACCTGTCAGACAATTTGCCACATGTATGCTAGGCCTATCATGCTGAATCATGACATGGGCCTAAAAAGAAAAAAAAAGGCTCAGCTTCAGCCATTTCAGGCTATTAATGTAGAACAGTATTTAATAATAAAACCGATTGCCAACAAGTTGAACAACCTTTTATAACATTTTTTGGGTCAGGGTTGCAAAATTTGCATGACTTGAGGAAATCGGCTTACTTTAAGGCCTACTTTGTCATGTTTGTGCTGCAAGTGTAGATGCTGGGAGTAGGCGTAGACGTGTCAATACTGTCATATTCATACCAGTCCCTGACAATGTGCAGAAGGCAGAGTGAATTCTCAATTAGCACAGTTTGTTGTCACTGTTGTGAGGCTTGTAGTTTAGCCCACCCAAAAAAAAAAAAAAACCAGCGGGAAATTTCAGAATAAGGCCAGAATATCCCAGGACAAAACCCTCGAATCATCCAGAAATATTGCGGAAAATTCCAGTGCAGGCGGTAATTTGGCCAAAAAACAAATCCTGTCCTTTTCACTGCAAATTAAACTAGCTGCAGTGAATTCGTGCGGTTACTTTGAAAGCTTGGATAAAGCTGAATTGCCTGGTTTTTAGCATAAGGCTGGCTATTGGCGTAATTTGTCACCTTATAAAATCTTGGTTTGGATTATCTGTTTCCAGGTTTTTTGGGAAAAGCTGGTTTCTGGCAGCAAATTTGGACGTTTTTAAAGGCTGGATAACCATGCATTTCCATTTTTTTTCTGGAAAGTAATTCAGTTAAACTAATATTAAACATGTTATTTTGTTCATGAAAGCAATCATGATTACTGTCATCATTGCCATTCACATTTGTCATTGCATAACTCGGTAGGACTACATGTTGCGACTGGCATAGCTAGCAACTCATGTATTTGCAGAATTCAACGACCATTTCGCTGTTTGTTATTTGTTAATCGAAGGAGTAAGGCTAAATTTACACTCGTATCGCTAGCAACTAGCGACAATAAAGATCGCTTTTGAAAAGAGACTGGCAGCTGGCAGGTTGATTTTTCCCAACGGCCAATGGAATCGACACTGGTCGCTTTTTGGGCACACATGTACTAATCGCGGCGACCACTCAACATATGATTAAAATATTAATAATGCACATTGCACATTCTGTTCTAATGTCATCATTGTTACTGTATCCTGATAATTACTGTTGTAAATTATCCGTCGGTTGTAAGTTACAAATCCGTAGTTCTAAGTTTTATATGCATTTGAATTGAAAAATAAACAGACCCGGCTGGTTAGCAGTGTAGTGGGTCATAGTCAGCCACGAGCTACTACGCTGGAAAGTTGTAAAATCTTCAACTCACAAAAGCGACTAGATTTTTGCAAAAGCGACTAGTATTGTATTAAATTATCGGCTAGACGCTCTAGAAACGGAGTATGTTTACTGAGCGTGCGTGAAAATCCGCTTTTTACCTCAAAAGCGACCGAGGGTACATTCAGCTAACGGTTAGTACTATATAAGTATACATGTATATATTGACAAATACTTCCGCTGTTTAAAATATTATGCTAAATTGCATTTCTTTTATAAAATGTTTCATAGGCCTACTTATGATTATATATGAGAGCTGTGTGCTATGTAGCCCTAGGCGAGGTAATCAATGACAATTGGGCACTTACACGGGATGTACGATCGATCAATCGCATCAACGAAGATGCGATCAGATCCAAAGTGGACTGTAACGACTGTCTACACAGCGCACATGTATCTCAGTGATCTCACGCTACATGTACCACAGCCGAGTGCTAAACCACATGACCAATATCGCAGTTCATGAGTTGAGTATTGCTTTCACTTGGAGTTGTCGCAAAGTTGTATTAATTACACATCCAATAGCATCATTTCAGTCCAAATGGGCCATCTTGTTAAGGGGAGCAACCCTCCAGGATCACTCGTGAATAGATGCGGCCCGTGATTCTGTCGGTTATATTTCACTTCAGGGGCCCAAGTGCAGCGAAATTTGAAAACAATTGCAACATTACGCGTTGCATACAATACGGCTTTACAATACACAGTAGAAGTTCTTTAACACGACACATCACACAGTGCCAACATCACGGTAGATGTTCCCCAATTTGGATCAGGATCTCGGGGATGCAGATCCGACGTCCCGTGTTTGTTGTAGATGTGCCCCCACGATGACTGTCATACAATTTGCACATGTATGCTGCTATCATGGCTATATCATACATAGGCCTAAAAAGAAAAAAAAAGGTCAGCGTCAGCCTTCAGGCTATTTAAGTTTGTAGAACACAAGTATAAATAATAAAACCGGATTGCCAACAGTGGAAACAACCTTTATAACATTTTTTGGAAGGGTTTGCAAAAATTTGCCCATGACATTAAGGAAAATTCGGCGTACTGTAAGGCCTACTTTGTTCATGTTGTGATGCAAGTGTAGATGCTGGAGTAAGTAGGCGTAGACTGTGTCAATAATGTCAATAAATCACGAACAATTGCAAGAGATGCCAGACGTGAACTTCTCAATAGCACCAGTTTGTTTTCCACTGTGTGGCTTTGTAGTTTAAGCCCACACAAAAACCAGATGGGAAATTCAGATAAAGCCAGAATCCAAGGACAAAACCCTCGAATCATCCCAGAAATATTGCGGAAAATTCCAGGCAGCGGTAATGTGGACACCAAATCCTGTCCTTTCAATGAAAGTTAAACAAGCTGCTTGAATTCTGCGGTTAATTTGAAATGAAAGCTTGGATAAAGCTTTGATTGCCTGGTTTTTAGCATAAGATGGCTATTGGCAGTAATTTGCGACATTATAAAGTGGATTAAAAGCTTGGGTCCTTGGATTATCGTTTCCAGGTTTTTTGGGAAGGAAAAGCTGGTTTCTGGCAGCAAATTTGGACGTTTTTAAGCTTTGGATAACCATTCCATTTTTGTCTGGAAATAGCTGGCGCTGACAATGGGACAGCAGGGGTTAGAATTGCGTTGAGAGCTAGAGAGTCCACCGGGGATTCCCCCAGGTGGAGTTTGCGCGAGTCTTTGGATTCTCCTCTATGGAGTTGTTTGATGCTATTGACAATTCCGAGAAATCTAAGTGGATTCTGTGGATTTATGTGGGGAGTCTTGCGAGAGTGGACCCTCGGACGCGTCAAAAGTCTAGGCCCAGACATGTTTAAGCTTGGATTTGCCCGTTTCATCCTGGGCCCTGGCATTAAGGCACAGGTCAATCTGAGGTTCAGTTAGGCCAAACAAAATAATTATTTGTTCACACGCGCCCGCGGCGTTGAAGAAAATCATTAAATTCCCGCATTTGAATTTCCGAATTTCCAGGATTTTTTTTCTTTTTTCTGAATCTCGTAGGACCTCCTAAACCTGATGTAAATAAATCATCTCTGCACATTAAGCTGGTCTCCAGTCCACCGTACAACGTGAAAGCTATCATGGCTTTGATAACAGATGTAAGTGTAAGAGAGAACGGTCTTTACTAACGCAACATCTATTCCTGGAGCGAGTTTATTGAAACCTTTTTCTCTTTTATTTGGGTGCAAATGGCCTTAGACCACATCAAATTCTTACCGGTAAAAATATTCTTCGAGACGAGAAAGACCGTTGGGTGGGTACGACACCAACCAAAGTCATCATTCTCTTTTGCGCAATCCTACAGGAAATATTTGACAGGAAAAAACAATGGTGTGATGGAATTATGGTGGGTTTCAATTTGGTGGTTGCGAACTAGAAGGTCAGATGCACGATTAGAGTGGAAATAGAGATATACAACAAAATGTGATTAATTAAATGTCAGCATTTTCTGCTTCAAGCCTTTGGGTGTAGCGAAAAAAAAATACATAAAACTCTGCATTCTGCAATTACCGGGGATACGGGTGAACTTTTTGAAATCATACGTGGAATGTGAGACAAGAATTAAAAACCAAACAAACACATCCTCATTGAAGTTTTAGAAGTCAACTTTAAGAGACGTGATACAAAGAATTAATTTTTTTTAAAAAAGGCCTCATTTCCTCAGGGGTGGCATCCGACGAAATCACCGAATCGATTCTCGCAGTGACTCTCGTAGTATCCGATATGGAGAATCAATTTCTCCATTGAATCATGTATTCAATGTTGTCATTTCAAGTAAATTTGATCTCGCAAACTCGCACGAATTTGCACCCCTGTTCCGCATTAAATTTTTGGAAGTCCGAGTGATGCAGACAAAGAATTACTTTTGTTTTGGCCTTATCAAAACAAAAAAAACCCTAAATAACTAAATTTGAAAAGTTGAAGGTCCCATAGCATAGGTTCCTTTTAGCCACTGTTTCCAAAATAGACAGATGCCGCAAGACAGTGTGCAGTGTGCAGAGTTTTTTAGGGGCGCCGACAGGCGCACCTAGTAGCCTTGGCTTTTGAAACCGTTACGGCGGTCCGGTAATTGCAGGGATCGGCCCGTAGCGGTGGGCCTTACTTTTCCGTGTGGGAGCACCGAAGTACCCGACAAAAACTTTCATTTTCTCGCTAGGTTCTATAGGTTCAGACCCAATTACGATACATATTCAAAACAAAACATAGTAACAGACCCTCTGATGCAGAACAAATCTCCATAGAACCTCTTCGGTTTCCGGAGATAACGTTAATCTCTCGCGCAGTACTAATATAATATCTTTCGCAGTCTTGTGACACAGACTAACACTTTCCGGACCGCCTTTGGAAACTGTAGCCAAAATGTGGATTTCTACGTTACATCACGCTATATTTTACATCCGGATGTTCAAATATGGGTGAAAATATATGAGGAGTTGCTCTAAATTACCCGATGACCTAAAAATAATTTCTATTCGGCAGAGATTTATCAAGAAGACGTTCTCCATTTTCCTTGCGAAATGTAAGGAATATTTTCACGTTTTAAACACTGTATAATGGCATCCTCCACGTACACGCCATATTGGGTCATGTCAACGGTGACCTTGAGTTGTCTTCCATCCCCTTGTGACCAATGAGCAGATTACACGATTATAAACAGTTATTATGTGCGCAGCGGTCTAATGCACTTACCACTTGCATTTTTACCACCGTTTTGTCTGGGTTCGAAACCGGTCAAGAGAAGTTGATTATATTTCATTGTTGTTATTTAGTTTTGGTTCTGGTTTTGAGCTCTTTGTTACCATGAAAGATGTCCGTTGTTTTGCTTGTTTTTTTCTCCCTTTTCCCCATTTTTACTTTTTTAACAAACCTACACATGCTGAATGGAATCACGAAGTTGGGAATACGTAGGCCAAAATGAAAAACAAAATAATAATATGACACAATAATTACAACCGGAAAACACACAGAATAAATTTAAACCTATATAAAATACCCAAAATAAAAAAAATTCAAAAGAATACAATTGAACATGAGTGAAAGATGAAAACGCTTAATTACAAATAAAAAAGAAAAAAACAAAATAACAGATAAGATTTTAAGCAACAAGAAAACCAATATTACTTAAATTAAGTAAAATACATAAAATAATCTAAGCCCCCACAATTTAAATTAATAAACAAAAGTTACATGCAAAAAATAAATGTAAAAAATAATAACAAATGCAACTAAATGAAAAATACACCAATAACAAAGTACCAAAACCCAAAAATGAACTAATAAAAATAAAACATCTTTTAAAATAATAAAAAAAATAAAAGAAAGTTGATAAAATTAACAATAATAAAACAAAATTACAAGGAAAAACAAAAGAAAATAAATTTAAATATAAATAAAATACAAAATTAAAAAATTCAAAAACAAAGTAACAATTGAACACTGAGGGAAAAATAGAAAATGCTAAAAGACCAATAAAAAAGAAAGCGGCAAACACAAATAGAATTTTAAAGAAAAAAAAATATTATAAATTAAATTAATTAAAACTACATAAAATAATATAAGCATATTAAAATAAAACAAAATTGTTAAGGCAATGGAATTGGAGGTTAGTTCCAGTTGACTGTTACGAAAAAGGAGGAGGTCACTATTTATTATCATTATTTTTCAAAATTTCATATAAATGTTTACGTCATTCGTATAAGATCCGGAACCCATTGGTCGGGACATCCTAAAATTTCATTATTAAAACACCAGTAAACCCCCCTCAGCCACAAAAATATGTGAAAAATGATCAAAACGGGACATGCCTGAATTATGAGAAGATGAAAGTTATGATCTGTAATTAAGATTCCGCAAAAATATGCCTTTTAACCAACTACAAAAAAATAATGCAAAATAGCGAATGCGAACCAAAAATTAATGAAACAATAAAATAAACATTTAAAATGAGCAAAAATATTAAAAACTAAAAAGTAATACAATTAATTGAACGAAATAAAACCTGAATATTAAAAAATGAAAAAAGACACCTACATTAAAAAAAAGAAAATACGAAGAAAAATGTTTTTAAACAATATAAAAATAAAAAAATATACACTTCAATTTTTATAAAAAATAATAATTTTTTTTTCAAGTTTAATTTTCATTTTCCACATTTGGTTGAAATGAGAACCTGAATTGGATGGGTTGGTTGGTGGAAGGGGTGATTGGCAACCACCCTTGTATAATGTGGAAAACCTGTCGTTGTTGGGGAAGAGAAACCCCAGGGCGTCGTTGGGAAATGCGGAACTCTGGGAGGTTGGAGAGTTCATGGAGGTTTCAGGAGGTTTCATGGTATGCAAATGAGGTATGCCCATATCTATCAGCGCATGACGGAATCAATTGTAATACCAAAAAAGGATCATGGGTAGTTGGGATGGATAGTTGGGAATTGTTCCAATAAGATAAAAAAAGGATAAGGTGTGGAGGTATTGTAGCATGTGCACCTGGTGTAGTGGCAAGGAGGAACCTGAGTTAGTAGGGAAAGGGCCAATCTTTGTAGATGAGAAGGGAGGTCTGTGTTTTTTTTTTTTTTTGAGTTGCGAAGGCGCTCTGTGGACACAGCTGTGAAGGGCTCCTAGACAGTTGTGGAAGGGGTATTGGATAGTTCGAAATGAATTAAAAGACCTTGGGACTTTGGGGCAGATAGTAAAAGGGGCCCTGGTATAGTTGCAAAAGGGGCCTTGGGGTAGTCAGCAGGACCCTAAGGTTGTTTTTTTTTTTTTTTTTTTTTTTTTTTTTTTTTTTTTTTTATGACAAGGTTTAATAATGCTACAGGTTTACGTCTGATAAGGTCCACCAACAACTAAACATTTCATACTATATTCTTGTATTTCAATATATATATTTTTATACTTATTTCAAACACGTTTGTACTAAGCAAGTTGCAATAAAACGTCACGAATTCATCTGATATGTGTCTCCGTTTCTTTCTTACATAAGTAGTTCCCAAAACACATAGAACAACCCAAACAAGACTCACTCCTAGCTCCTTGGGGCGCCCCTTCCTTTTTAAAGGAATTTTTTTGTGATGTCATTAGGAGTTCTGCATTATTGGAACCAAACCTAGGTTTACCCATATTTCATAATGTTCAAGAAGTCTGAGGTTCCTACCAGGGACAAAGGTCACCATGATGGCTGAGCACATAGTTGTGGAATAGGCTGAATTGCAGGCCACATGCACTTGTGTTCTGCATATTGTCAGTTGTTTTATTTAGGGTCAAATAAAAGTTGGGAGTTTGCCAGTTGCCACACAGGAGGATGTGCCAGATTGACTTGTAGTATTTTTGTTTTCTTTGTGAATGTAGGTATGCATTGTAACATTATTTGTAACTGTGTTTATATAACTCTGTAACCAAAAGTAGTGTCCTATGGGTAGTGAATCCACATCATAAAATTTTGTCACAATTGGCTATCCATACCATATATGAATTTATATTTTTTCTTTGAAAAAGTTTTTAAATTTTTTAAAATATCACAGAACAATCAACCACAAAAAAAATAAAACAAATGTCGGGCCTATGTTGTCTAGACATGTCATAGTCCATCCAGAGATATTTTTGCCGGGTCGCTAAGGCGACCCGACTATAGAAACCACGCTTCCAAAATTGCGAAGGAGCCTATTTCTCTATCTCTGCAGTCCATTTATTAATGTGTTTCTTTTATGAAAATGATCTACGTACTACTATTAATTTTGGAGTTTTGTTTGGGTGGTGTAATGCGATGCAATTTTCAGACAAAGAATAACATCATTGCAGGTTTTAAATGGCCTTAAAAAGCATTTCTTGATTTTTAGCCTCTGCCAAGACTGGGTTTTTGATGGGAGTTTGTTTAAACGTTGCGGTAAGATAAAGGGTGAGTACGAATAGGAGAGTTATAAGTAAGAAAATGATCAGCCACGTAGAGTTAAACTACGGTGAGCAGATGTTATATGACAAGCAAGGGTGAAGGCAGAAAAACGGAATGGATATATTTAAGCTAAAAATGTAGGTAAACATCTTTATTTTGACATGACAGAGAAGGTGCAACCACCTATTTATTCAAGCTTATAACTCGGGGATTCCTTCTAAACACATTTTACGCGCCCATTTGGGCATTTTTTCTATTTTCTCTTTATTTGAAATGACGAGAGATTTACGTACATCAATTTAAGCTTTCACTGGGGGATGCAGTTTTTACCTATTTTTTTTCTTCGCCCAATTGGGCGCCTTTCTATTTTTCTTTATTTAAATGACAGGAAAGGTGTAACCTCTGTTAAATTACAGCTTATATAATCTTGGGATTCAGTTTTAACCACATTTTGCGCCCAATTGGGCTTTTTTTCTATTTTCTCTTTATTGAAATGACAGTGAAGTTTTTACGACGTACATTAAATTAAAGCTGGTAACTTAGGGATGCAGTGTTTACATTTTTGCACCCAATTGGGCGCCTTTCCTATTTTCTTTATTTGGAAATACAGGAAGGTGTAACCTACGTTAAATTAAAGCGTCTAACTTGAGGAGTCAGTTTTAACACATTTGCGCCCATTGGGCGTTTTTCTAGTTTCTTATTTGAAATGATAGGAGAGTTTTACGTACATCAAATTAAGCTCGTAACTTAGGGATGCATTTTTTTATATATTTTGCTACCAATTGGGCGCCTTTTTTCTAGTTTCTTTGTATTGAAAGGAAGGAAGGTGTACCTACGTTAACCTTAAAGCCTTACAATATGTGAGGTCAAAGGCACATACCAAGGTACAAAGGTCAACGGGAGACCAAGTTGTATACAAGGTGATGGTTCTAATGCATGCAATCTTACCACTCAGGCCTCATGGAGCAAACATCTACTTTAAATCAATTATAATTTCTTTTATACATGTTTCTGTAATTAAAGTGCAACTTCACACTAGAAAACCATCTTACTCCTTTAAAAATGCTTTTTTATGTTGTTCTTATTTCTTGTAAAATTATGCCTGGCGACCCACATCAGTTTTTTTTAAATACTTGTTTCTCAATTAGTCATCCATTTTTAAATTTGACAATAAGGCCCTACTTCAGTTGCTTGTTAAAAATAAAGAAACGAAAAAAGAAAAAAAAAAAGATACCATCATTCTGAAAAAAAATGGAAAAATTGGAGAGCTCTTATTGGGAAATTGTGTCCTTTGAAGAAAAATTTGGTTCCCTGTACGGTAAATACAACGAGAGTGAGCAATTAAATGCATCTTGTTGGTGAAATTGCCTTATCTTGCCAGGAATAAAATATTTTCCAGGCCTGTATATAGCAAAAGGCACCGAAAAATGAATAGCCGCTGTTTTATTACAGGCTCGCCCGACCGCAGAATTCCATTCTGTTGTTGGGTTTTATAGCACGCATACATCTTGATCTGCCTCATAGACAAAGTTATCTGAGCATTCAGTGAAATTTTTTGAATCAAAAATGGCTGTTTACGGTATTCCAGCACATCCTAGCTAGCTATTTGGGTGTTTATTAACTTAATTAAATTGGAAAACTTTAGCAGCAAAACTAAATGATTTCGTTACTATAAAGAATGAATAGTCTTATTCTCTGTCATGGATTTTTAAATCTAACATGGCAAATGAAAATGAAAAAGCTTGATTGAACAGAACAGTTTTTACTTGACTACAAACCACTGGACCTGTTTTTTTTCCTCATCACAGTTGTTTGCTGAGATGGATAGGTGAATGGATGCCAAGTATCGGGGCAAGACGAGGACAGATGGATTCCAGAGTATGGAATGGCCACATTCGACTATATGCACGCCAAATCAAAGACCAGACACAATTGTTTAGAGACCTAGTAGCTCAGATTCCTCTACAGAGAGATGCAGCCCTAAAATAAGCTTGGCTGCCAGCCATATGTGCAGCTGATAATTGAAAAATGGGCACTGAAATACTAAAAAATGTTTCAGTAAATGCCACATACCAAAGAGCAAAAAGAAAGTATGATAAATAACTTCACCGGCAGTATTATGGAATGTGAGGTGAATCCGCCCACCCCTTAGCGTGCAAAACCCGATTTAAACTTTGGTTTCTATACATGGCTTCCAATGGCCCTTTGCTGTTGCTGCTAAGGCTATATGTTTTGCCTGAAATATGCATTTGCAGCTGAGATTTTATCGCCTTATTTTAGGCTTGGAGATGATAAGACAACAGACAAGGTATGTCAGTATCAGCCTACATTGAACTACATGAAATTTTCTCTCTACATAAGTCTGTCATAGTTAACAGACTTCAAAAAATGCCTTCAAGTATACTTCCTGCTCCTTGTGGTCTCTGGCACATGTCAACTTGTTTCTCAAAGGCGATGTTGAAAAAGTTTTGGGCTACCTTGCTGAGGCATTTTCAAAGCTCATATTTTTGTGCTCTTGAAAAGAGGCACCACCTTGGTGTTAATCCTTACACCATCACAGGTTGGAACAAGCATGGTCTCAGTCATGACGTTCAATATGAAGAATACCTATTGGTCGATGACTCACATAGGTCTTCTCACTTTTTCAACAACACCTTGAAAAATGTTTCGTCTCTTCTTTGTGATCAAGTCCACAGGCTTTAGACCGAGCCACGGCTTTACATATTGTGGTGCCACTTGAAACATAAAAATGACTGCAGTGGCATCAGATGTATGCTTGAAGGTGTAACATGGGTGCAAGGGAACACCAGTCAAGGAGTATTAACCTGAAACCCCTTGCAACACCTGCAAACTGCCGCCTCTCGTTTGTTAGGGACTGTCCCTCTTTTGAGGTTGTGGAAGGAAGTAAAACAAAAGGGACATACCCTCTTTCTGGAATTTCAATGATATCAAATTCAACTGTATAAGCACAACAGAAATGATGTCAAATTTCCCACTCAAAAAAATTGCTTCAGCATTCTTTCTGGTGTATGTTATGATTTAGACCTGCAAAACAGTTTTGGCTCAGTGGTCGCTCTTCTGACTTTTTGAAGGTTGGTTGGTCTGCCCTTGGTCCCTTTCCTTGATTCATCTGCGTTTAAATGTCAGTGA
The DNA here is from genome assembly GCA_023653785.1 of Ophioderma brevispina. Classification (NCBI taxonomy): domain Eukaryota; kingdom Metazoa; phylum Echinodermata; class Ophiuroidea; order Amphilepidida; family Ophiodermatidae; genus Ophioderma; species Ophioderma brevispina. The sequence goes on from JAMKCH010027016.1 coordinate 22,392, forward strand.
CAAATGTTCACCCAAAAATGTCAACTTGAAAACACACCATTAAATATGTATCTCGTCAAAAGGAGTGGGGAGGATTCTACATTGCATGAAAAACAAGTTCTTTACAACCCTTGAGTACGTGTCATTGTTTTTTTGCCTGGGCGGAATGTGATAGGGAAACCTTTGGGTCACCAAGGACCATTACATGTTAAAGAAATTATCATCAAACCTTTTCTAGGGCAAAACCAAGGGCATGGGGGGGGGGGGGCCCAAGGCCAATTGGCCTCATGGCCTGGGTGTAATTCGGACCCTGGGAACTTGCCAAGCTCAAAATCTATTTCCCCCTGGACTACTTGGTCAAAATTTTGTGATCGCGAAATCAGCGACTGAATACTAACTGGTTCGAGAACCATCTTGTGAGACATTTTGCCAATATCTTCTCTGCAAAACCTGGTACTTAGGCCAAATTCAGTATTATTAGGTCATTTAGCTACATCTACCTATTATAACCTTTGATGACACAAGTTAAGGCTGCAGTCTTTGGAACAATTTTTTAATTTGTTGACCCGTTTTGGTGTGGAAATATCATCGCCCACATTCATCTGTCTTATTTGACGAAATTCTGTTTTTCGAGAAAGGCTATTGACATTCTACTGGGATACTTCATGTTTTTGTAACTATGGAATGAAGCATTACCATTTACTTTTTAATTTTGCATTATAAGAAAACATTCTGAAGTTGAAGTGTTAACTTTCTGAGTTTGAAAGTGCAAATTTTTTCCTGATATAAAGGCTACCAAGTCATAATCCGTATTTGAAAGGCAAAGAAGGCGTCTTTTAACATACGACCGCTAATTCCACTGTTATATATTTCAATGCGGTTCGATAGACGTCTCTATATGAAACACTCATGTTTCCACACACAAAGCAGATACGACGCACCAAGGACTGTTATAGGTGAAAAGCGTAAACAGCTTGTTTACGAACAGCTTTAATTATACGCCAATTGAAATTACGTGTAAAGAAACATAACGACATTTTGTGAAATTGCGATATGCAGTTTTGAGCTTATGGATCAAGCTCTTAATTATATCGCACCACAATAGTAAATTGTAATTGGAACTTGTGCAGCATGTGTAGACAATAACATTGTAAGTACATAGGCAAAAATTTTTTTTTCTCAAAAAGTAAAAATGTCAAATAAGACAGTATGGGAGGGGGCGACGATATGAACTGCCCATCTATTTGTGCTGGGTAGAATTTGTGTTGATAGAAAAACTGTGCTGTCGATTGCCTTTCATTAATTATGCAGCCGCTGTTTGTGACAGAGCAGCCATTGTTGCTTTGCCAATCATGTTCAGGGAAAAGACGACACAAGAAAAACCTGGGAGGGAGTTGTGAGGTCAGCTCAGAACAGGTATGTGTTCATTGGAATTTCTTTTTAGTCCTGTCTTTAATATCTGAAACAAATATGGACGTCCCTGTCTCTTTACTTGTACACTTTCCATTGTCAAGTGTTTGTCCACACTTCCGGGTTTACACGCTTATAGCTGAAAATGTTTCAGAATTTCTGACAGGCACACTGTAGTTCTAGTGTTTGTTTCGAACTCATCAGAAAAGACCCAATTTATGAGTGTGAATACTAATACTGTGTGAGGTGTTCTTGAGCTTCATGACGGTGGTTGGAAATCCAGGTAAGAAGGTTATTGTCCAACACAGGCTGCGTTTGACGGTCAGTAATAGTGATCACTACTAATGCGCTAATAAAGGCTGTATGGGGATAGCGATGAATGAAACTGGCAGTTGAGTTCCACTTACAACTCCATCCTAATTCATTTTTATTTCAGTCCTGGGGTATTTTTATTCCAGTGAGTGTTTGTATTCCTAGTGAGCGTCAAATGCTTTATGGGATAGCGATTTTTGTCACTGCGCCTAGCTCCGTCATTATTTCCAGGAGAGCTTTTCAGGCAACTCTTCTACCGCCGCTCTCCTTAAGCACTCTAGAACTACCTTAATGCTCTCCTGTGAATTTCAAAGGGGCCATCCCATGAAGATTTGTTGATTTGATTCTGAAAGTTATGTATGCAAGTTTTGGACTCATTTTACAGATTCAAAACTCGAAGTTGGTAAATAAACACACATTCACGCACATACAACACATGCACACCAATAGACAACTCAACTGGGAATAAAACACCCCAGTGATGAAATAGGACAGGAATAGGATGGAGTTGTAAGTGGAACTAACCTGCCAGTTTCATTGACTTGTAAATTTTCTGTGGGATAGTACATGTAAATTAAAATCAGAGCATAGAAACATCAAAAACTGCTTCCATCAGAAAAATTACGTTGAGTTTGGTATATAGTTGACTATAATGGAGACCACCTTGTTCCTGGGATTCCTGGAAAATTTGTAACAAATAATTAATATCTCTTTGCTAAAAAAACTGTGTTAACAATTTTTACAGGGATGTTAAAACTAACTTCATCAGCTGGGGTGTTTTTATCTTAATTCAACAATATCATGGTTTATATAACATGGACTATATAGGAAATGTATTTCAGAAACGAATCCCAGAACAAGGGGGAGCAGGTTGGGCACAGTGGTAGTTCCCTCGCCTTGCACGTCGGGGTCAATTCAAGGTCATGACCGTATAGCCACATAAACATTCTCAGAGTGAAAATTTTGCGTGTTTAAATGCAAATGCCGGGTGATTGCCTGCATCATACTGAACTACGGCTTCTCGGAGAAATCTAGAACCTAATGACTGCTACCCATCTTATCTTAATCAGGTATTAATTATGAGATGATGAAACCGTAGTGCACAAAAGAGTTACTGACAGGAAATTCTGACATTATGTTTAATTTAGATAAAATCCAGTCCAAGTGGTGGCCCTAAAAAATGTTTCT
>JAMKCH010027017.1:0-78058 GCA_023653785.1 Ophioderma brevispina
AGAAAAAAAATATTTTTAATATTTTTAATATTTTGCTGATATGTTTAGTTAATTTTTCAGATTTTGTATCATTGAACAGTCACAACTCACAACTAATTTGTACCCATATCGGGCTTGATTATTGTGAATTTAATACCCCTAGCGGTAGTCCACAGCGTTGCAGCGGTCCCTCATTTTTTGAACGAGCATGGGTTCCCGACAAAAATACCAAGAACCCCCAGGCGTGTTAAACGGTTTCCGTGTAAGCTGCTATGTATGTTTGAGAATTTTTTTCCCCAAGCATGCATCGCGTGCTGATTCGCTGATTTCCGATGAACCCCGGAATCTACGCCAATGAAGAAACAACCACGAACTGCGAATTTTCGAGCGAGAAAATCTGATTAGGATTCTACTCGGAAGGACCACTTGTGAGGATATGAATAACAATTGCAATTATAGGGCGGCAAAGGAAATGGATTGTCAAAAGCAATATGGAATCGTTGTGATTCCTTCTTATCTCTTTCTTCCACGGTTGGGACATTGGGAAATGATCCATTATAAATCCCGTCCTTCAGAGGGGGACGTAAGCAGTCGGTCTCATGTACAGAGAGTCCTACCTGCATGTGCAGATAATCACAGTGTCGAAAAGAGACTAGGGTGACTACCCCTGCTGTCCCAAATCCGTCCCGGTAAAATGGACCCAAATGGAATTAAGCTTCCTGTAGAGGCTTTATTGGGTTATCAAGGACATGCCAAATAAATCAAATCAAAAACATGGTACTGGAGACTCTATTGTCGAAACGTGGGTAAGAATTGTGATGCAGAGATAGCTCTGAAGGATCTGTCTCTCGCTACTCCGAGTTTCACCAGTTAGAGAAGGGTCGTCAAGCGAATTACCTGAACCGTAGTCTGATTGAAGGACAGGGCCAACCTGTGGAGCGGGGAACATTCAGCACGCACGTGTTGCTTGCTGCGGGGATTTGCGCAAATTTAAACGATCCCGAGCTCCGAACACGCGCGAGACGGCCTACTCCACACTGACCCAGGTTTTCATTCAGACTGTAAACACTACATTACGCAAATATTTCTTATTACATGCGGTCATTAGTTACTTCTGTCTTTATTTTGAGGTAAGCTCGCCTTCTTTTCATGGGAATGTGAGACTTTCCAAATGTTTGTCTGTTAAGACAAGATTTCCACCATATCAAGTACTGCACATGGTGTGACATTTAGTAAACATATCTTAATCGAGTACAGTATCAGAGCAATTCTGTTGCCTGGAAACGCGCCCCAAGATGACATAAAAACGTGATTTAGCATGTTGAAGAGTTACGGGATGCTTTAACTATTTTTTATGCCCCTTAATGGTACAGAATGGCCTCAAAGTTATTTTGGGGTTCGTTGTACACATCGTGCAGTTACTGTCCATTTCCCTTTTCACTGTGCACACAGTGAATTCAATAGGCCTAGGATCTGTCATGCGACTCTGTGCTAACGCATGGAAATGAGAAACCTCACGTCGTTGCGAGAAAAGTGCTCAAGGGATTTTTGGAGAAGCTCTAAGTGTAGGAATATTATTATTCATCATAACATATGCTGAATTTTTATGATAGAAACATTCAGAAAATCCGAAAAATGGTAATTTATAAAGAGTGTTATTTTGGTAGGGTATAATGCTAACTCTCCGGACAAATATCACCAGTGATGCTGGGCAGATTCAGAGGGCACCATGGACAAACGGTTAGACCTATACTCTTCGTAGAGTGACAACTAAGATAATCTTATTCTCTACACGGTGATGTAATTGGTTTGAATACGGTGGTGAAAAAGATCCGAAACGGCAATTCTAACAAGGCTTCCAACGTGTGTAAAAACAGGCCTACTTGCCAATGTTCATGCACAATGTGTGTGGGTAATCGCTCACCATTAGCATGTCATTGATCAGTGATTGGCTGGTGCCCTGTGAAGTGGGAATCATTTAAATTACGATCAACGTATGAATGGATTCATGTCACACTGATTTGGTGGGTGGGCAAAAGGTAGAGGCCCGTTTACAGTGGGACATACTGCACATATGATAACAAAGTTACACATAAAGTCAGGAAATAGCAATATCTTAATGGTTGCCATGGTAACCAGTGACCAATAGAAGATGGTGAAATGGCTAAAGTAGAAAAAGTTGTACAGACAAGAAACTATTGAGTTATTTACGCCATCATTGTACTGCATTGCATGGTGTGACCATTTAGTAAACATATTTGAATCCGAGGAGACAGGTCATCAGAGCAAATACTGTGCCGGAAAAACGCGCCAAAGATGCATTTAGAACATTTCGGCATATTTTAAGTAATGTTATACACATTCCAAAGTATGGAACGGGTAACTGTAAAAATAAATTACCAGAGCAGCTGGTGACAAATTGTGGGCCATTGTGCATTTTTATGATAAATCTATGAAATTTGGATTATGTTAAAGCGAAAATAGAGTCTAATTTCACAAGTTAACTACCGAGTTAACGGGAAAAATATCGCAGCTGGGAAGATTTCACGAGAAGGGTACTTGCATGATTGGTGCAACCTACCGTGGCTCAAATGTGGTTTGTAGGGTAAAACAGAAATGTTCGTTACAGTATTCCAAATATGCAGAACTTGTTGATGTTTTCCGATGACCCGGAATCTACGCATGACAGAAAACAACCACGAATGCGAATTTTCTCGAGCGAGAAATATGATTAGGATTAGTCTCGAAGGGCCAATTGTGAGGATATGAATAAACAATTGCAATATAGCGGAGGCAATGGATGGTCAAAGCATATTGGACGTTTGTGCTTCCTTCTTATCTCTCTTCCATGGTGGACACTGGGAAATGATCAATTATAATAACCCTACGTCTTCAGGAGGGGGACGCTTAAGCCCGTCGGTCCTATGTACAGAGAGTCATACCTGATGTGAAATAAATCCGTGTCGAAAAGAGTAGGGAGACTAACCCGGTCTGTCCAATTCAGTCCCGGTAAAATGGACCCCAATGGAAATTAAGCTTCCTGTAGAGGCTTCTTTGGGTTATCAAGGGAAATTGTCCAAATAAAATCAAATCAAAACCAAGGTAACTGGAGGACCTACTATGGTAGACGAAACTCGTGGGTATGGTAATGAATTGTGATGCGAGATAGCCTCTGCAACAGAGGTCTGTGCTGCCTCGCACTCCCGAGTAGTTTCACGTTCTGAGAAGGGTCGTCAAGCGAATTACCTGAACCGTAGTCTGATTGAAGAACAGTGGCCAATGTGGAGCGGGGAACATTCAGCACGCACGTTGCTTGCTTGCTGGCGGGGATTTGGCGCAAATTTAAACGCATTCCGCGCTCCCGAAACACGCGCGAGACAGGGCTACTCCACACTGACCGTGTTTTCATTCAGACTGTAAACACTACTATTACGCACATTATGTCTTATTACATGGCTTTATTAGTCTACTTCGTCTTTATCTTTATTTTGACGGTAAGCTCGCTCTTTTAATGGAATGTGAGATTTCCAAATGTTTGTCTGTTAAACAAGATTTCCACCATATCACTGTTACGCACATGGTGTGACATTGTAAACATAATCTTAATCGAGTAAAGGTCATCAGAGCAATTACTGTTGCCATTGAAACGTGCCAAAGATGCATTAAAAACGGTGATTTTGAGCCTGTGAAGACGTTACGGGATGATTTAAATATTTTTTTCGTGCCCCTAATGGTACAGAATGCTCTCAAATTTAGTTTTGGGGTTCGTTTGTACCATCCTTGCAGTTATGTCCATTTTCCCTATTCACTTGCACACAGTGCATTCAATAGGCCTATGATCGTCATGCGTACCGCTGTGCTTAACGCATTAGGACATGAGAAAACTCACGTCGTTGCGAAAAAAAGTGCTCAAGGGATTTTTCTTGTAGAAGCGCAATTGTAGAATATCTTATCATAATAACAGATGTGATTTATATATTTAGAACATTCAGAAAAAACGAAAAATGGTTTAATTTATAAAGAATTGTTATTTGGTAGGGTTATTAATGCTAACTCTATGGCAAATATCACCCAGTGATTGCTGGGCAGATTCATGAGGGCACCATGGACAAAACGGTTAGACCTATACTCTTCGTAGAGCTGACAACTAAGATAATCTTATTCTCTACACGGTGATGTATTTGGTTTTGACATACGTGCTGAAAAAGCATCCGAAACGGCCATTCTAACAAGGCTTCCAAATGTGTAAAAAACAGGCCTACTGCCAATGTTCATGCCACAGTGCTGTGGGTAATCGCTCATCAATAGCATGTCATTGATCGTGATTGGATGGTGCCCTGTGAAGTGGGAATCATTTTAAATACGATCAAACTTATGAATGGATTCATGTCACACTGATTTGGTTGGGGTGGCAAAAGGTAGAGGGCCCGTTTACAGTGGACCCACTAACGCACTATGATAACAAAGTACACATAAAGTCAGGAAATAGCAATATCTAATGGTTGCCATGGTAACCAGTGGCCACTAGAGCTGTGAATGGCTTAAAGTAGAAAATAGTTGTAAGACAATAAATCTTGAAGTTATTTTACGCCATCCTTGTGACTGCATGCAGGTGTGACATTTAAGTTAAACCAGATTTGAATCCGAGTACAGGTCATCAGAGCAAACTGTTGCCCTGGAAACGCGCCAAAGTGAATTGGAACATTAGGCATATTTTGAAAGTAATGTTATACACATTCCCAAGTATTGAAGGGTACTTGTCAAAATAACTTACCGAGGAGAAGATTCGTGCAAAATTGTGGGCAATGTGCATTTTATGATAAATCTCTGAAATTTGGCATTATGTTAAAAGCGAAATAGATCTATTTCACAAGTTAACAAACACCCCCCTCCACATCTCCCCCCCCCCTCCCCTCCTTCGTTACTCCTGCATTATCTCTTCCCCCACCCTCATTATACCCTCCGCCTTCCTTTCTATAAGCCCTCTCTTTTTACCCCTGCCTGCCGCCTTCTCCCTTTACTTCCCCCCTCCCCCTTTTCTTACGCTCTTTTCCTCCCTTTTCCCTCCCCCCCACCCCACCCCATGCTCTCCTCCTCCCCTAGTTCTCTCTCCTTCCCTCCCCCCCCCCCTTCTTCCGTCACCGCCCCTTCGTCCCTCCCGCTACATCCCCACTTATTTCCTCCTCCTCCTGCCCCATACCCCTCTACCCGTCCGTCCCCTTCACTCCCTCCTCCGTCCATTCACGTCTTCCCTCCCATCCCCTTTCCCCCATCCTCCCCTGCTTTTCCCCCTCCCCCCTCTCGCCTCCTTTTTATCCCTTCCCTACTCCCTTTACTCCCTGTCCCTACCCCAACCCTCCCCGCGCGCCCCCCCAACATGGCCAAGACCCCCCCCCCTTCTACCCACTTCCTTCTACCCCTCCCCGCCTCTCCCGACTTCCCCCACTCCTAGCTCCCCATTTCTTGTCAACCCCCCCGTCATTCCCCTTCGTCAATTCTTCTCGTTGTTATTTTTCCCCCCCCCCCCCACCTTTTTACCACCCCCCCACTGCTTTACTTTCTGTTGCTGGACTCCCCAGCCCCCTCCACTCCTCGCCTCTTCCCCTGGTCTCCTCCTTCGTACCCCAATTTCCCGCTCCTCTCCCACTCCTCCTCCTGTTCGTCCCTGCACTTAATTTCCTTTTCTCTCTCCCCCCCATCTTTCTCATTCTACGTCATACCTTCCCTCCACCATTCCAAGACTCCTCACCTCCCACTATCCCGACCACTCCTTCTCCCCTCCCCCCCAGACCACCCCTCTCCCCGCATAACCTCTCCCTTACCCTACTTTTTCCCTCCACCGCTCTAACCACCCCCATCCTTACCACCCAATCTCCCCTCCATTACCCCTCTTTCCCCCCTTCTTTCCCCCATTCCCCTTCTCCGCCCGCACCCTGCCCCTCCCCCTTCCCACCCTCCCCTCTCCATCTCCTCTCGCCAATCCCCCCTCTCACCCCTCCCTTCCTGCGTAACTACGATTTTAACGGAAAAAAAAATATCGCGGGGATATTTCACGTGAAGGGTTAATTGGCATGATTGGTATGGAAAACCAACGGTGCTCAAATTTGTTTGAAGGGTAAAACAAATTGTTCGTATGGATACAGTATTCCAAATATGCAAAACTTGTTTGATGTTATGGTCAAATTAGCCAAAAAAGGTCTATTTCAATTTGTACAAGATTAAAAAAGTAAAAAGTTGCTCAAACCCTGGTAAAAAGTGAAGTTAATGTTTCATCTAGAGAAGCAAAGAAAAAGGAAACAGATTTAATCATCTGTTTAGTTAGCATGTTATGCGACAAATACGTAGAAGCCTATGTAAATCCAATGCCCATTGAGGAACCAGGTGACTATAATAGTGGACTTTATTATACCTACCTCGGAACAAAACATGTGATATAGTCAAAACTATCTTTATGCCTTTGCCAATATGGACTAATTGAGAACATTTCTTAAACAAAAATGGGAAACAACTTTATTTTGTTAGTGCCACAGGCCTGCCTGCACAATCAGAAGTGTGGCTTATTTAGCATTTTGAATCCATACTCCAACCATAGATTGGCATATGGCAATGTTTCACATAGCTGGAATCCGTATATAACCTGAACGGACATTTTGGTATGTTTTTAAAAAAGATTGAGGAATTGGAAGATTTGCTGCTATGTAACCTTGCTTTTCCCCCTAACCGTCAAGCTAAAAACTGGCGTACCCGGTTCGGGGGGGGGGGGGATTTGAGGCCAGCGTTGACCCCAGGCAAATTGCTCTCTTCTATTTTTAGAAGCAATGTTAAGCAATGGCGACACAGTTTTGACAACTGATATAGTTAGGGAGATGCCAGAGCTATAACCTCCGCAAAAAATCAGAAAAAATCCATTGCGGGAATCTTGCCCATATAGGCCTACAAAGGGTATAATTTAAAGTCTGTAAGATCTACATTAAGAAAATGATTAAAAAAAAAAAAAAAAAGAAAAAGAATAAAAAAAAAAAAAAAAAACACAAAAAAAACAAAAAAACACAAACAAAAAAAAAAGGAGAAGCAAGAAAACAAAAAAAAAAAAAAAAAAAAAAATAACAAACAACAAAAAAAAATAACAAAAAAAACAAAAACAAACAAAAAAAACAAAAAAATAAAAAAACAAAAAAAACAAAAAAAAAAAAAACAAAAAAACCAAAAAAAAAACAAAAAAAATTGTTTTAAAAAAAAAAAACAAATAAGGAATAAATAAAAAAAGTTAAAAAAGCTTGAAAAAAACATTTTTGCCCGCAATGAAATTTCATCAAATTTACAAAAATGCAGTTGGTGGCATAAATTACTCATATGTAGTTGTCAAAAGTGTGCGCCGTTGATCTTTTTGATGGACTCAGGGAGGCCAGCTAAGAGATCAGGATTGGAACATGACCTGTGACACGTAGCTACGAAATATTTTTACAATTAAAGCAGCACCAAAGTAGTCACTGAAAATTCATTAACCAACAAATTGATGAATCAGTTTTTTATTCTACTTTAATTCACATTGTTATGGGTTTAAACTGTGTATTATTACATTAATGGCTTTTTCATTATTTATTAATTATATTCATAATTTATTTCATGGACTTATTAGGAATGAAGCAAGACCACATATATTAAGTGTATTCTTGCTCCCATTTTGTTTCGAAATCGTTATCGTGTATTTTGCTGTACGTATTCAGGGAAGGAGAGTCTATAGAAAACAATGGATCTCGCCCCAAACCATCGATGACCACGCCCTTATGATCTCTGATATCTCTTTGTTTACGGACGTGTGGTGAATTGCGTTAAGACTGTGAATTACTTTGATTTGTGTTTTTATAGGTAAAACTATTATTTTGCGTATCAAAAACATGCAATGATACATTATGAAGTAGGTTTAGAGGCAACATTATGTTCTCACGTATTATAGGTCTAATTCTGTGCACATGATTGAAACACTTCTGGCATCGGAGGACAGCAGTTTTTTCCCAAATACTTGTTGGTTTTATTATAGTTTTGTCATAATAAAGGAGACTTTCAAAAAGCTGTGTGGGGTAAAGCCCCCCTCAAAGTTGCAGAAAAAGAGGAGGAAGAAGAGGAAAGGAGAAAGAAAAAAAGAGGAAAAGAGAAGGAGGAAAAGAAGAAAAGGAAGGAAAAAGAAGAGCGAAAGAGACGAGTAGTGAAACAAATGGATGATGTTATGCGCTTACATTTATTGATTCTTTTACATGCAAATGCGGATCAATAAGTGTCGGAAGAAGAGTACCCAAGGAAAGGCGTTTTCAGGTCTTGCAACCCATAAAACCTCATGAGTTCAGGGGGATCTGCCACCTGGACCCTGCCGGGGCCGTGCACCTGGACCCACCAGGGGCACTAAGGCGGCCCTGGACCCCCCATTCAGTTAGTCGCTACGATACGCCTCGCTTCGCTATCATGCTTCGAACATCTTTAGTCCAGCCCCCCTCAATACAAAATTTCCTGGCCCAACCGGCCGAATGAATAATGGGCCAAATTGGTCATTCAAATGCACCTGCAATATTCTTCACAATCCACTGTGCTATGTTAGCAAAAATGAATCAGATCATTCGTCAAATACAATGGTATTTAAGGTGCGCCGGAGGGGCGACTGCGCACTGGCACCCAGGTGTAAGAGTAAAAAAAATAAAATAAAAACACTGCAAGGTGATATTTTACAAATCCACCTGGCTTAAATTTGAAATTTAGTATCAACTGTTAAGTACAACCACCAGGGGAGTTTCTGTAACCAGACCCATCTGACACACTGCTTTCTGACACACTTATAATTTGGAATAAAAGGGACGCAGGGAGGAATGCTCCGGTCAACCAGGGTGCCTTTATCCCTTACCACTCAAACCCCACGCACTCTCCCTAGGCCTCTTTCTTCTCGCCACTCCCCTCTCCTCCCCCTTCACCCCGCCTTCGTAATTCCTCGCTCCCCCTTCCCTCCTTTCTCTTTCTCGCTCTTCCCTCCTCCGCCAACCACCCTCCCCTTTCCTTTCCCCCCCCAAATACACTCATTTTGCTCCCCCCCCCCTTCCCCGTATCCCCCCCTACCCCTCCTTCTTACCCCTCTCCTCCCCCCTTCCCAACTCTTTGTACCTCCCCCCCTTCCCTTTCACCTTTTTCCTTTCTTTACCCCCCTTACTTGCTCACTCCCCCCCGCTACCCACCCCTTCGTCTCTTTCCCATTTTACCTCCCACCTTCTCCACCGTTCCCCTCACCCTCCCACCCTATCTTCTCTCCCCCCCCTCCTTCACCACTCTTTTCCCCTCCGCCCCCCCCTTTATTCTCACGTCTTCCCCACTCCCACTGCACTCTCTCTCTCAATCCCACCCCTTTCTACCCCCCCTCTCCTCCTCCCCCCCTCGCTCACCCCCCCCTCTCCCCGTTCCCTTACTCCCCCTCCACCCTCCTGCCCTCCCTCACCTCATCTGCTTCGCCCCCTCCATCCCTCGTTCTTCAACCCCCCACTCCCTCCTCACCCGCAATCCCCTCTTTACCCCTTTTTTCCCTTGCCCCGCCCACGGCCCCTTCTCCGTCACCCCTTTCTCCCCTCGATTAACTTCCGCACACCCTACATTTTCCTCCTCCGCCCCCCTCCTCTTCTCTCTCACCCCCCTTTTTTTTCTCCGCCCCTATCTTCCCTCCCCTTTTTTTTTCCCTACTCTCTACCTATTTCCTTCCTCTCCCTTTCCCCCTCAAGTTCAACCCCCCCCCCACCTCTCCCTGCTTGCTTTCCTTTTCCCCTCGACCCTCTCCTCCTCGCCCCTCTTTCCCTTTCCCCCCCCCTCCCCTACGTTGACTAATTTGGCTTGCCTTATTCCCTCTTTCCCTCCTCTCTCTTCCCTAACCCCATGGCGGGTATCTTGCTCAACCTCATCTTTGCCCCCTCCTTGTATCCACCTCTACCCCCTGTTCTCCTTCCTTTCCCGCCCTTTCCCTCCCTCCACCTCGGGTCTCTTCCCTTTCTTCCCCTTCTTCCTCGCCCTTTCCCATACCACCCACACCACCTCGACCCCTCCCGACGTGCCTCCCTTTGCCTTTTCCCCCATTTCCTCCCTCCTTCCGTCATCTCCCCGTACTTTTTGCCATTTCACCCCTTTCCCCCTTCTTCGCATGCCCTGCTTTTTCCTCTTCACCATTCCTTCATCTTATCCTTTAGCCACCCTCCTTTTTTTTCCTCTCCTTCACTCCTTCCTTATCCCTTATCTCACTTTTCCCCGTCCTTTTAATTCCCTTCAAATTTCGCCCTTATACCATCGCCTCGCCATTCCTACGCCCTTTCACCTCATTATCAGCCCTCGCGTCAATCCTCTTTCCCTCTCTCACCGTCTACTTGTCCCCTTACCATCCCACTCATTCCAATCCCCCTTCCCCCTCTCATTTCCTCTGCCCTCTCTCTAATATACCACCCCCCCCCTATTCCCCACCTCACTCCCGTCTCCGACCCCCCCTCCTTCCCCCACTACTTCTTAACCTCTCTTTCCAAACTCTGCCTCTCCACCTTCGCCAACTCAACGAACCCCTCTTTACCGTGATGTGCCTCTCTCCTTCCCTCCTATGGTCCCCCACCCCACCCCCTCAATCACTCCACACCACTTATCCCTCCCCATCTTCCCCCCCCGCCCGTCCTTCTACCCTCTTTCACTCCCCCTCTCTCCCCCCTCCTCCGCCCCCCCAACGGCCCTCCGTTCCCCCCAATCTCTCCTCCTCGTCCTCCCGCCCCCCCCATCCTTGCGATTCTCTTCCTATATCCTCCCCTACGGTATCCCGTCCCCCTTCGTTTTCCTTTCCCCAACCCCTCTTTCACCGGTTCCGTCTCGAATTAATCCGACTCTTCTTATCCGTCCAGCTTACCCCCCCTTCCACCCTTCCCTTCCCCCCCTTGCCTTCGCCCCCCCCCCCTTCTCCCCCCTCACCGCACCCGCCGGCGCCCCCCTCCCCCCTCTCTTCTTCCCCCTCCGGCGACCCTTCCTCACCTCCCCCCACCTCCCCTTTTCTTCCCCCCCCTATTCCACCTCTCCCCCCCACCTTTCCCTTCTCCTTACCGTTTCTCCGTCCTTTCTTTTCCCCTGCTTCTTTCCTCCCCCGTCCACACCCCTCCTCACTTGTTCCTTTGCCTCCTCCCACATCCTCCTCCCCCTCCCTTACCTTTTTCACTCCTCTCCCCACTCCCTCTCCTGCACTCCCCCACCCCCCCACCGCCGCCTACTTGCCCTTCCCACCCTCCCACCCCTACCCCGCAGCGCCCCTTCCCCTCCCTACCTTCATCACCATCTACCGCTTCCCCCCCTCCTTTCCTCTTCGACTTTGCCAGCTTTATACCCACCCTTTCTTTGTCTCCCTGCCATCCCTACATCACTCCCCCCATACCCCCCTCACCTCCCTTTACCTCTCACCTTTACTCCCATCCCAGCCCCCGCCACCACCTCTTTTCCACGTCTCCTCCCATTCAGTTCACATTTTGCGTATCCCTCTCTTACTTCGCTCTCTCCGTTAGTTCCCGTCCTCCACTTCCTCCTCCTCCCATTCTTACTCCTACCCTTCACTTCCGCCCCCCCATCCCCGACCCCCACCCCAAAACAACAAAACAACACCAAACACCCCACCCCCTTTTTGTCCTTATTCCAGTTCCCCTCCTCCCCCTTTGACCCCCATCCCTACCCCCCCGCCCTCCACCCCATCCCCCTTTCTCTTCTCCCCTCTATTCACTCCTGTGTTCCTTACTTCCCATCTCACCTCCCTCCCCCCCTCCCTATTCCCCCACCATTTTCCTATCCGTGCAACCCGGCCCATTCCTTTTCCTCCTTGTCTTTCCCTTCCCTTCCCCCCTCTCACCTTTCTCCCTCTTTACTCATCCCTTTACCCGCCTCATGGCCCACCCCCGACCTTTCTCCCTTTTCCCCCCTCGTCTCCACCCCGCCCAAGCTTTCCTTATTTCCTTTGAATCGCCTCCCTTCTTCTGCGGAATCTGTGCGGGCCTCCTCCCCCATTCTTGCCGCATACCTCACTTTTCCACGCCCCCCTTCACACCCCCCCTCCTTCTTTACATCCCTCCTCCATTTCCCCTGCCTCTCCCCCTCCCTTCTTCTTTTCTCCCCACCCCGACTTCCCCCCCCTTACTCCCCTCCGCCCCGCATCATCCTTGCCTTCGTTCCCCTCCTCTTGCCCAGGCGGGGGGCAACTGCGGCCAGGGCCAGCGCTCACGGTGGACTTTCTGTGTGTGGCCCCATCCCCCCTCATCCACCTCCTCTCTAACATCCCCCCCTCTCGCCCACCTCCCTTGTTCCTACACCACCCCACCTCCCATCTCATTCCCATTCCCTCCCTCTCCTTCCCCCCTCTACCACTACCTTTCCCGGTTCCCCCCTCCCCCGCCTTCGTTTGCCCTTTACCGCCTTTTCCCCTCTTTCTCCTCGCTTCTTCACCCTCCCACTCCCCCTTTTCCCCCACCCCCCTTTCCTCTTCTCTCTTCCCCAACACCTCCTTCACCCCCCCCCTTTTCTCCAATACTCCTTCTTCCTCGCCCTTCCCCCCACAGTCCCCGCACCACTGTTTCCAAATCAATGAGTGTGGGCCGAAAAAAAAGTGTGTGAGATGGGTAAGGTATACGGAAACTCCTCATTGGCTGATCATAGGTTTTGTATTAGCAAGCCATCATGAAATACACCCATCAGCAGGCCAAAAGTGTCAGAGCGGGAAGGCGGGTTACGGCACAAAATCCACCTAACCAAGTTTCATGACCCCCCATAACCTTGTAAATGACCCCACAATGTTCAGCACTGAAATGTTGACCACACCTACGAAGTTTCATGACTATCCAAGCATTTTCAGTATGTGATTGGACCTTGATTGACCTTGGATGACCCTAGATGACCTGGAAATTACCTTAAAAAATGAGGGTAGCAAAATGTGATTACACCCCTAGGTTCCATGACATACATGACACTGTGCAGTGATTTGACCTTGATGACCCTCCGACCCTTGAAAGGAACCTGAAAAAAATTTCGCGATATGATGTTGACCACACTTCACCAAGTTTCATCATTCCTACACATGTTTAGTGATTTAACCTTGGTGACCCTGCATGGACCTGAAATGACCTTAAAGGTCATATTCTACCACGATTTGTCAAATAGCTCATTTGTCTAATTAGCCCAAATGCCCTTTACCCCACGTTATGAGTAACACAAACCATGACCCTCTCACAAACACCACAAGAACCTTGGGCCAGTGGTTGTTCTGATCAGTTTGGCGCAATTGGCCTAAATGTTGGGCAGGAGATAAATTACAAACTGTAAACCGAAATGACAGAATGCGCCTTTCATCATCAACATAACCTTTGACCTCAATAGGTGTACACCTAATATGGGCACTTGGGACTGTGCTTATATACTGGCGAAATTGGTGATCGTAGTATGGCGTTTCTCGTGGGGTTCTTTAGTTCAAACTGTGAAATAAGGCAACTCGCTTAGCAAATTTATTAGAAGGACAACCTTTGCTTTCATATTCCCTTCACTCGAGACATCCCCAATCTCCAATCTCGCATGACCTTTAGACATGACTAAAAAATGACGCCAGAGACGACCTGGAGGGGGCGCTAGTCCATCTTCTACATGGACAGCTCATCGTCACATAACCCCGCCGCCCTCCAAACGAGTACCACTCGAGCTAAGAGTTGACTTAAAAATTGGAAGTACTGCAAAAGTATGCGTTTTTTAAGGAACAATTGTAGTTTACAAAAATTAGGGTAGCTTATTTTTTATGATGATTTACCAATTTATGATTGTTTGGTTTCAGCTTATGACTTAAAAATTTTTTTTTATTCCTATTAAATTTTGAATCTGGACGCACAAACCACACATTTGTAAAATTCGAAATCTGAAAAGTTGATGTCATTTACACCTTAACATTGAATAAATTTAGGACCTGGCATCTCCAATTTCGAAATTCTATATTTTTTTACTCAGATGAAAAAACATTCTTTTGTTGATGTTCCGCAAAATTAGTGAATTTCAGCTCATTACATGTTGTGTTATGCATGAAAAGTTCCCAATTCTCTTACACTGAGTTTATGATGTGTATTGTGTCTAGGCTTATAAATATGCAATTGGCATATTAAAGGGGGATGCGCCCGACTTTAAGAATATGAAGTTTTCATCTGGATAGATTGGCGCTTCACTCAAAAAACCTATCTGTAAAGTTTCGCCGCCCGATATTTCAAACCGTTTTGTGCGAGAGCTTCAAAATGTTGATTTTGAAAGACCCCCATACGAGTAGTACTGTGTAAAAATTAATATTGGCGACCAAAATTGGTCACATGTTCGATTATAACATCGATCAGAAATCCTGTGGCGACGATCTAATTGCACAGTTTTTTTTTTTTTGGTTGTTATTTATGGAAAATAGTAGGATCGGGCCATGACCTTTAACTTTTTAAACAACATAAAAGCTACCGCAATCAACAGTTACTGACATCACAGACAAAGCTTGACCAATTAAAAGAACCGGTGGTTAAAAAAAAAACCCTAAGCTGCATTTGCTTTTGTATACATTATCTGTACGAACCAAAAGGAGGACGACGTAATTGCGGGGTCCCAACCCGTGCTTCCAATGGGGGTGAGGTGATCAGTCCCCACGGCGGCAATAACGAGGTAGCGCAAAGACCAAAGTGACTGAAAAATATGACGCCAAAAAGTATTGGCACAAAAAAATCCACAAGTGAATTTTGCACCAAGAAGTGAATGTAAAGAATCCCACATTTTAAACTTACGAAAATTGGTTAAAGTAACTATTTTTTTTTAATTTTATTTTTTTTTTTGTATATTTGTAAAATTAATCACAACCACATCCTGGAAATGCTATAGCCAGCGCTTGTTTTTTTTTTTCCTTAGGGGCACGCTGACGGTTTAACCCTTTTTAAAAAGGGAAATCTGTGATTTGAACACTGACTTGGATGAACGTGGACCAAATGTGGGACCTGCAATATTTTTCCTCGAAAGAAGAATTTCAGGCAGCTGTGTGGGGGCTAAAGCCCCCCTCAAAGTTCTCAAGAAAAAAGAGGAAGGAAGAAAGAGGAAAGGAGAAAGAAAAAGAGGAAAAGAGGAGAACAGAAGAAAAGGAAGAAAAAGAAGAGGAAAAGAGAAGGAGTAGTGAACAAATGGATGATTTTATGGTACATTTATTTGATTCTTTTCATGCAAATGCGGATCAATAAGTGTCGGAAGAAGTACGCAAGGAAAGGCGTTTTCAGGTCTTGAAAACCCTAAAACCTCAGGAGCTTCAGGGGGCTCTGCCACCTGGACCCCGCCGGGCACTAAGGCGGGCCCCTGAACCCCACCCGTTAGTCGCTACGCTCGCTGCGCTCGCTTCGCTCTCATGCTTCGAACATCTTTAGTCCAGCCCCCCTCAATAAAATTTCCTGGGCACGCCTATGAATAATGGGCCAAATTGGTCATCAAATGCACAATTCTTTCACCAATCCACTGTGCTATGTTAGCAATAATGAATCAGCTCATTCGTCAAATACAATGGTGTATTTAAGGTGCGCCGGAGGGGCGTGCGCACTGTGCACCCAGGTAAGAGTAAAAAAAATAAAATTAAAACACTGCAAGTTGATATTTGCAAATCCACCTGGCTTATATTTGAAATTTAGTATCAACTGTTAAGTACACCCACCAAGGGGAGTTTCTGTATAAACCAGACCCATCTGACACACTGCTTTCTGACACACTTATGAATTTGGAATAAACTTGTGCTTTATTCCGTGAAGGGTTTCCAAATCAATAAGTGTGTCAGAAAAAAAAGTGTGTGAGATGGGTCAGGATATACGGAAACTCCTCATTGGATGATCATCGGTTGTATTAGCAAGCCATCATGAAATACACCCATCAGCAGGCCAAAAGTGTGTCAGATCGGTAAGGTTACGGAAACTCCACCTCACCAAGTTTCATGACCCCCACATAACCTTGAAATGACCTTCAACATTTTCAGCACTGAATGTTGACCACACCTACGAAGTTTCATGACTATCCAAGCATTTTCAGTGATTGGACCTTGATTTGACCTTGGATGACCCTAGATGACCTGGAAATTACCTTGAAAAAATATTGGTAGCAAATGTTGATTACACCCACTAGGTTCCATGACCATACATGACCATGTGCAGTGATTTGACCTTAGATGACCCTACGACCTTGAAATGACCTGCAAAAGTTTAGAGATATGATGTTGACCACACTCACCAAGTTTCATCATCCTACCACATGTATAGTGATTTAACCTTGGATGACCTCGCATGACCTTGAAATGACCTTAAAAGTTTCATCATTCTACCACGATTTGTCAAATTAGCTCATTTGTCTAATTAGCCCACATGCCCTTTGACCCCAATTATGATTAACACAACATGACCTCTCACAATACACCACATATGAACCTTGGGCCAGTGGTTGTTCTGATCAAGTTTGGCTGCAATTGGCCCAAATGTTTGGGCAGGAGATAAATTCCAAAACTGTAACCGAAATGACAGAATGCTCCTTTAATTCATCCACATAACCTTTGACCTCAATCTGTGTACACCTCATATGGGCCTTGGGACTGTGCTTATATACTGGCGAAATTTGGTGATCGTAGTATGGCGTTTTCTCGTGGGGTTCTTTAGTTCAAACTGTGAAATAATGCAACTCGCTTAGCAATATTTATTAAGAAGACAACCTTTTATTCATATCTTCACTCGACGACATCAATCTCCAATCTCGCATGACCTTTATGACCTACTACAAATGACGCAAGAGACGACCTGGCTAGAGGGCGCTAGTCCATCTTCTGCATGGACACAGCATCGGCACTAACCCCCGCCCCGCCCTCCAAAAAAGAGTACCACTCGAGCTAAGAGTGTGACTTAAACTTGGAAGTTACTGCAAAAACTCTGCAGGAACAATGGTCGTTTACAAAAATTAGGTCATAGCACACAATTCATTTTGTTTTCATGACAAAAAATCCTTATTAGAATTTTGAATCTGGACGCACAAACCCATATTTGTCAAAATTTCGAAATCTGAAAAGTGCATGTCATTACACTTACATTTGAAATAAAAAGGACCTGGTCAACGAAAAAATTTACTCAGACTTGAAAACATTCTTTTGTGTGCAAATTAGCATCCAAAACATTGTATGCATGAATGGTGCCCAATTCTCATACACCATATCCTGTCAATAAAATGCAATTGTGTCATATTAAAGGGGGATGGCCCGATTTAAGAATATGAAGTTTTCCTCTGATAGATTGGCCTTCACTCCAAAACCCTATCGGTAATGTTTCGCGCCGATATTTCCAACCCGTGTTGATGCGAGAGCTAAAAATGTGATTTTGAAAGCCCCATAGAAAAAAGTACTGTGTAAATTAATATTGGTCGACCAAAATTGGCACATTTTGTTCATAACTTCGATCCAGGACATCTTGGCTCTAAGATTTCACAGGGTAAAGGTGAAAAATAGTAGTAGGATCGGGCCCATGTGGACCTGAACTTTTAACAACACTAAAAAGACGCAATCACCCAGGTTACTGAAAGTTCACATGCCAAGCTGACAATTAACGGGGAGCGGTGGTCTAAAAATAAACACCTAAGCTGCGATTTGCTTTTGTATACGTTCATCTGTACGAACCACAAAGGATGCCGACAGCTATCTGCGGTCCCATACTCGTGCTTCCAATGGGGGTGATCAGTCACCACCGCGGGCAATCACGAGGTAGCGCAAACAGACCAAAAGTGACTGAAAAATATGACGCCAAAAATTATTTTGCACAAAAAAATCCAAGTAAATGCACCAGAAATTTATATTTCAAGAATCCCACATTTTAACCATAATTGGTTAAAAAGAAATATTTTGTAAAAGTAATCACAAGCCACATCCTGAATTTGCTATAGGCCCGCGCAGGGCACGCTTGTGGACGGTTTCACCCAAAAATGGAAATCGATTTGAACACTGAACTTGGCTGAACGTGGCACATGTGGACCTGCAATATTTCCTGAAAGAAGATTTCAGTCACGTATCTGATGATGCTCTTATCCCAACATTTATAAAGGACAGAAGTGTGGACAAATTGTGAGTTACCGATATGGTCGCATCGTACAACTGCCAACTTTTTTTTCACAGAACACCTAAGACTTTCTTGTGGTTACTCCTGTTGGTTAAACACGTAACATGATTTTGTGACAAGATTCACATGTTGCTATACCTGGCACTCAATATGAAAATATCTGTCCTGGAATTCACAATGACAGTTCCATTGTTACCCATGATATATAAGATATATTCTATCATATAGACTGGACACGGTTAATAAAAAAAATCAAGCCAGCTGGCATACCTCTTGTTTTCTCAATTCCCATTTCAATGTGTACCTCACTGAATTTTTCACTTCGCGGCCATATCTGAAATTTCACAAAAATTTCAGCGCGGCAAACAATACTGCATACCAATAGTCAATACAGGTTACAAAGTGCAGGGGGCCGCGCTCAAACAAACATTTTCAACATTTTCAGGTGGGCGCCGAGCCGTATGTCTTAAAAAAATCATGGTTCATGGGTATTTACTAACGTCTAGCATCTTATTTCAATCCTTATTAGAAATCAAAGTAAAAAATCACATCAGAATCATAGATCGCAGGAAAGTAAGCTGAAACGTTCTGCAGTCCATAATCCCAATGGCCATTGCCATTGACCCGTCCTTGCCGGCCTGCCAGTAGAGGACCGAAACATGTAGCATTAGCGGCCGCCATTACAGCACCAAAGTGGTCAGAATCAGGAAAAGTTTTGACGGGGTAATTTGTTACAAACATCCAACCATTAGTGATTTGCATCATCATGGGGACAACAATAGCGTATGGGGTGTTGGCAATTCGAACCAAGTTCAAATTGTCCAAATTAGTAAAAATGGCCAAACAATTCAAGTTGTCCAAAATAATAAATTAGTCATAACACTCTTTTTTTTGCCAAAATAGATTCTTAAAGGAACATAATTCATTTATCCCAGGGGCAGTGATTAAGTAAATAAGTGTAGCTTTTCAATGAACACATTTTTGGGGTTATGTTTAAAATGTCCAAAAAGGTTTAAAACAAATGTCAAAAATATGGTAAAACATTCATAATTGCCTCTTTTCTAAATATCAATGGAAAGATAATTAGGTGGATTTACAGTGCAGGTATTCCATTCCAATTTTGGAGTCACATTGGGCTGAGGATCAAAAGAACTCAAGATTGGAGGGGGAGGGGCATCTCAAGATTATGGTCAATATGGTCAGGAAATATCAACTTAAACTAGGATGATAATGTAATGAAGCTAGCATAATGTTCCTAAGGTTTATTAATCCTTTTAATTACCATCACTCAGTAAGTTAAGGGATTGGGCTATTCCAGATGGGTGATCTCAGATTTGATGGAAATTTAACACAAATGGGTAAATTAGCCTCTTGCCCTATTGTTCAAAATTGTAACAGGCCATCGTTCACATCGCCAACATTAAAGTTGAAATTGAGTTGGCAATATATGCATTTTCTTGGAGGAGCAAGAAATCAAAAGTTGTAATAATTAATGGTTATTATTAGTGCCTCCTTTACGGTACTATAGTGCCGAACTACACGAATGAAAAAAATTAATATAGAACGCATTTCTATAACGCACCCGATGTTATATTTTGTTTTCAGTGGATAGCTAAGGTATGGTCACTCTTTCCATTGATATCAAAATAACAGTACCAACATACCTAGTATGATGTCAGAATGACGTCATCAAGTTCACTCGAGTCTGCAAAATGGTCCCGAAAATTGGGTATTTTCCACAGAAAAATCTATAGGTGTGAAAAATCCAATTTTTGCGCTAACAAAAAAAGTTAGGTTATCGGATGTTACCGGGGTTTTGCAGATCTCTCTAAATGATGACAAATGGTTACTTTTCTATAAAACATAGAGTTTTAGAGGTTAAACTGTGCCATAATATTTTCAAAAAAAGCACCATAAATTTCCTCGAGTGGCAACCACCCCGACCTTCGACTTTGACGGCATACCCCTAACCACTGCGAAGTACTATCTTCAAATTTATTCGCTAAAATGAAAGAACGGATGACGTGAATGATTAATAAAAGCTTTTTTTATGAAAGCTTTTGGCATTGTAAGCGTAGTGAATATTTATTTTATTTTTTTAGGTTAAATCAACAGGTCAGAATGATCATTTGGTAATAGAAATAACCCGAAATGGGAAAAAAAAAACAGTCACTGTTCCCCCCCCAATTGGCTGCATATTCAGTTATGGTTTAAATGGTCCAAAATGTCACGTCTCCAACATGGTTGCGCAAATTATTTAAAAGACCCTCTGTGCATTAAGCCTATTTCAGTCTTGAATGCATAAATCCACCACAGACACTGAGGCCTCTGAATCCACCCGAACGAGACAAGCTTGTTGGATATTTTTAGCTGTTAATATGATCAAACTCAGTCAATTTACAACAAGAGCAGCCTACCTCAGGCCCTTGAGAGATCATGTGATAATACATACTACTAAACTTACAAAAAGACCTTTTGTAAGAAGCTAGAATATAAATTTCGCTGGAATAAAAAATTATTTACATTTACAATTAAAACCAGCTTGAGGAGACATATCAATTTGCATATCAAACAAATCAAGGTATAAAACTAATTTCAACATGTTGATGTGTCCTTTGTGTTCATCAGAATGCGAATAAGTCAAAGAACCATTATTAGTGTGATTATTGCTTTTATTTGTATTCGATATCTAGCTCGGCTATTACTAATAGACAAGACGAAATCATAAAAAGAAAATTCCAGGAGGAATTTTTAGTAGAAGCATTTGAATCATTGTTTCTAGACTGATTTTAATGCTGATCACGAAAATGCGTTTTGCTTGATGTATTGTATTTTGAGTTGCAAACCCAAAGGGGTCAAAATTCAAGCAATTCAAAATGGCCGCCAAAAAATTACCACTAAATTAGGTCAAACGATTATAAAGTCGTTCTTTTCCACAGTTAGCAGACATTAAACTTTACTCTTCTACACAGACCTTTGCAACTGAGTATATTTCCTAATTATCATAAAATCTAGCCTAAAGGGGTAAAATGGGACCAAATTCAGATGCCGCCAAAATATCATGCAAAACTTTTTTTACAACAACTTAATTTTAGGCGTACAATTCCCATAATTAATTCAGTTTCATTAAAAAATACTTGTCTCTGAAGGTGAGTCTATTGGTGAATATATTATTATCACTTTCAGCTAAGTTAGCCCAAGGGGTGTAAACGGTTGATCAAATACAAAAGGGCTGCTAAAATACCGCAGTAGACGATTGTATAGGTCTAACCAGGATTGTAAAAGTCACTCCACTACATGTTTATAAGGTATAGGTGTTTGATATAACTTTCTAAGACTTATCTTTGCTATAATAACCATTTAACTTAAGGCTTTGAGTGCATAGGGAAGTCAAAAATTACAAAAATGGCTAACCAAAATTCATCATTTATCACTGAAAAGTCAAATGTGAGGTATGGTGGCATGACTGGTCGTTTACAATGTATGCAAAGTAAAAATAGAGACTAGAATGCCTGGACCTGGTTGCTAATATGAGCTTCTCTTTCTTTCAATGACTTACAATGCATTTAAAAAGCCCCATCATATCTCCCAATCTCAGAATTACTGTGTTCCGTAATTAATTGAAGGAAATATGTGGCCATTAAATGCTTTTTATCCTTCGAATTTACTTTTGATAACTAAGCTGAGCAACATACCTTCCAAAAAATGAGATCGCATACCTCAACTAGACTAATCAGATACATTATTCTAAAACATTTTGAACTAAGCAAAATAAATACAAGATTTTTTTATAATTAAAAGTGCTGCCACCATTACTTTAAATTATTCATATTTTTTTAATCTTTAACCCTCAAAAAGATAACGTCTCATTTTTGTTCCATCATATTTCTTTAAATAACCAGGAAAAAGTGATTTGTTATTTTATATCATCTACTTCATTATGGACGAATATGATGCAAAAATTATTAAACCGTTTATATTAAATCGGATTCGTTTTTCTTTCGATGTTCCACTTTCCACCCACCAATCATTTCTAAATTTACTTCCAAGGAAGAGTTCATCAAGGTATATACAATCCTTAAAACTGATTTCAAAACAATATATTTTAGACACAATACAAAATTGTCATAACCTTCAGTACATTTATAAGAGTCCAATTCATCTGTTCCAGAAAGTTTCATTCGTGAGATTACCTCTTACAAGGTAATGAGAAAATAAACGAATAGAATTGTGGAAGCAAGCTAATTTTGTTTTGACCGCTATATTCTGTTTTGAACATAAAGAATTTATCACAATTATTCATATCACTTGATCTTCTCAGTACTAAGCCACAAAGGCTTTGTTTGTTAGATGCAACATCTATAGATGCTTTCGATTGAGCCTAACAAGCTTCTCAAAACTTAAATATAATTAGTATTACTTTTTTTTCAAAGCAACTCAGGTCTCGATTCCGTATTCCTTTCTTTACGACGGGTTGGAAATGCATGAACTTACCTTAATCAACGTGGTAGTTAAAACAAGTTAACATACAATGTTAATATATTCACCATATTCGCCTAAATTGTGAATCTGTTTCAAGCTAATGTCTTCAAATAAATCATCATTCCAGCTGTACTCATTCTAACGAAAGAACTCTGCTATTGCTTCTTATTAGCAATGATACCCACCCCCATACACTATGCACATTGTGAGATATTATTTTACACTTTTTTACAGAAAATACAATGATTTTAATAGACACTAATAAAAAAAATAAAAAAAGTATTTGACCACTGATATGTCTCACCACATTTCAGATTTACAATTAAGTTCAAGAAAAATGCAATCTCACAGGGTCAAAACCAATGCTCTTCTTTTCCATATAGTACACCATTGTTCTGATATTCCTATATCCATTTTATTATTAAGACACAAATTTGATATTCAAAATTAGGTATATTCCAGCCAACCATTTCCACATACCCTATATTTTTTTATATAAATTAAAAAAACCCAATTCCCCCCCCCCCTCTTCTTTTCACTTTTAAATTATCACAGTTTGAACCCCAATAAACTTATCTGTGCAATGACCTTTTTGATAGAGAGTGGTTCCAGCAATATATGAAGTTGAGATTTTGAAGATTTTTTATAATCGCTTTTTTGCCAAATAGAGTTTTTGTCTTGCTCTAATAGCGGTTTTATAGGTCTACGGCATCTTCAGCCACGAAGCGTTACTATTCGAATGTTGCAGTGGTAGTGTCGTCAGCATTTTAAAGATCTCAATATTTTTTGTTTAAGCGTCGGTAAGACCATAATATATCTGACAGTCCTTAGTTACTGGAATTTAAGCATGCCAATCTCATTTTTGTAAAGAGTGTTGTAAGAACAAGCTGATTGAACTCTCACATAATCGTTCGGAACCACTCATTAATAATGGGAAAGGGTAACTAAATCATTTTATTCTTTACTCCGTCTGGCGATTCGTCACTTCCTTCCGGAATATATTGGAAATTGCTGTAGGCCTTTCCCAATGTCTTGTAAGTCATTTTCGAAGGGTAACATCTGTCTACAAATTTATATTTTGGCATACATAAAATATGGACCGCTAGCTCGGCCTACAAAGGTGACTATCTACAAAATTAACAAGCATATATCATAGTAGGCCTATGCCCTCTTTCTTTTCTAAGACACCTAGAAATATATGTGTCATGGCATTTTGATGTGAAATCGCCTCAAGTAGCCTTCCTTCCCTGCCTTTGAGACGTGTATATGTTCATTTTATTAACATTAGTATTTTGGCGGCCATTTTGAATTTCTCCATTTCGGCTCAGGTGAAGAACTATATGCTGTAAGTTTTTAAAATTTCTCACTTCAAGGTCGGTAGATAGAAGTAGGTTGGGCGTACCTTTTAAAACTTCTACTGTCATTAATTATAAACTAAATATGAATATGTTGCATTATGGGCGGCCATTTTGATTTTTTGACATTTGACCCGTTGCACTCAAAATTCAGCAAGCAACCGGCATTTTTCGTAATCAGCACAAAAACTCAGTCTAGAAAAGTTGTTTGAACCCTTCTAACTAAAAAATTCCCGTACTTCCTTATTAGCAATATGCTTGTTTAAGAGAATCTCGTCTAGTCTATAATGTATAGCCCTAAGAATATGCTACAATATAAGATGTAGTGTAAAACTCATTAAAATTACTTAGCTATTATAAATTCCATTTCAACTTAACACCGAGCATCTAGAAACATCAACAAACAGCACCCTAGCCCTAACAACTATTTTTCAATATTCAATAGAATCTATATATATTCACAGGGTAATGATTTAAAATATGGACAAAGTCACACTTTTTATCATATTTGGTTTCCCATTTTATGTTTTGGATAAATTTTGGGGGGAAATTAAAAATTTCTTGTCCCATTTCGACTACAGGGTGTCCTCAGAAGAATTACATTTACAGTACAACCCTAACTATGTGACCAGACATTTATAAATTAAAATGGATCTTAAACCACAATTATTTTTCACAATATTTGATGTAAACATCAGTCGATTCGGTTCAGGAAGTTTGGAAGAATAAGCGATTTACGTAACACATGTCAATGAACACTCCTCCAGATTTGCTCACAATGCAATTTTTTGTTTTTTTGGAAAAAAATGTTAACTACCGCTGATTACATCGTGTTTATCTGTTCAAGCTTCTTCATTATTTTGTTTTTTTTTTTTTTCACATTTTTCATATCCCCAAAATACCGGCCTTGTTTAATATTGTGAGTTTCATGCCAGTTTGTGCGTTTATTATAGTAACTATCATTACCATAACCCAGACAGTATAAGACTCCACATATTTTTTATATTCACATTAGACACTTATTCCATAGATGGGGACTTCTACTTATAAATATAAAGCAGCTTGAGTGGCAATTCAAAATTCCTGCGTTTTTAATATATAGGCCTACGCGTGTTCTATGAAGTACTGGCAGGAGTATAAACATTATATTCCTTAGATTGAAGAGTTGATTTGGTCGACTGACCTTTTCCATTTAATTTTACCTCATATTGTTGGCATGACTGGAATGACAAATTTAAGACAAGCATTTTATCAAAACACGGAAAAAATCACACATCATGAATCAATTCTTACAACAGAAAAGGTGACATTTGGTGGTTTAAACCGTTTTTTAGATTTTTATAATAACCTAGTTGAATATCAAACTTTACATCGTATTCAATATTAATTAATCTTCAGTATTCCAATCTAAATTCCCCCCCCCCAAATTAAAAAATTTAAATTAAATGAAAAAGGAATTTGCCTGTAAATTGGCAACAGCCATGTATTAACACTATTTTCCAAAAAGACGAAATGTCGCTGACATTGGTCTTCGTTTTTTATTTATTATCATTTTTTAAGTGAAAAAGAAAAGATGTAAATTCCTTATTGTAATTACATGTGGCAATATTATGTTTGAACCTGCGCAATATCACTATTTACTATTTTGTTTTAAAGAAATAAAATGAAAAGAAGAAGTATTGATTATTTCTCGCCTGTTCTGTCTGAATCACTTTATTACAAAACTTGAAGGAAGTGTCCATTGAATGTGTTCATAATCGCTTATTTCTTAAAAACTACTAACCGTGATCGAGTGCTGTTTACAACCATCAAATAGTGAAAATTAATTGAGGTTTAAGATTCTTTTAATTTTTCAAATGTAATACTCACTTTGAAGTAATGGTCCCCAATAGTTAGGGTGTAATCGTTCTGAGACACCCTGTCTAATGGCTAGAATCTATATAACCATGTTTACTTAAATTATATCATCCCGTGGGATGTAATCGCATATATTCTTTTGACCTACGGTGTAAAAATAAGACATATGTAAGAGTAAGACAAAGTGATAGGTTTCGTTATCTCCCCCTTTTTAATTGATTTTTGATCAGTTTTTGGATGAATTTTGTCCCATTTATTCCATTTTGACTCAGAAATCTATAAAGTTAAATAGCACTCTTTTCACCTGATGAAAAGTCAAAACACTTATATGACCTACTTTTAAAAGAGGGCACTATAATGGATTTGGAAATTTCAACCCAAAATCTGTCAATTAAGCCAACTAGCTTTCTATTCACTTATTATGACACCTTTGGATGTAAGTGATTTGACCATTTTGGAACAATTTTGACCTTATTTTGGTCATTTTGATCTAAAAATATGAAAACTAGAATGACAAACACTAAAGCTACTTATTGACGTTTCCTTGAGATATAACGGCAAATGTTTCCTTGAAAATGTTTGAGAAACGAAGGTATTGGGACTGAGGTATCAATTTTTGGCCAATTTTACCCCCAAAATCTATAAATCGGAAAGGCTTCCATTTTATCCACTTAAATATGACTCCTTTGAAGGTGAATGGACATGTTCTAATCAATTTTTTCAGAAATGAATATACTACGTGAATCAAAAAAAATTGTGCAATGATTAAAGATGATCTTGACCTTAATGCAATCACTATATCATAGATTTGTTGTTGTTTTTATAAAACACATCTAATATACTTTCATATGTTGAAAAAATGAAAGAAATCAATAAAAAAAAAAAAGCCAGCTATGACCAATTTTGTAAGCACACCCCTTTTTTCTCTATTCCTATGGGATTTACACACATTAAACTTGTGTTTGTGAGACTGTACAATATCATGCCTATGTCAACTGAATGCTACATTTTCTTGATTATTTTCAACTACGGATTAATCATTGAATTTATTTATACCAATGTGCCAACAGATATGACGAATCCACACACCAATTCACCTGTTGCAGAGCAAGAAACAAGATCTTCCCATTGTTTAGGAGCTTTTAGGATTGCAAAGTGTTTTCCCTTATTGGCATAGCTTGTATTTATACCTGGATTACAGTAGTAGTGGTGAACTTGAAACCCTTTTCATTTACACATCAGGATTAATTGGATATTTTGTGTGAACATTAAATTCTTTTTGAAGATCAATAAACATGATAAAGGAGATTATGGCTATTCATAGATCATTTAAACAAAATAGCATGGGTCATATCATTACTTTCATTATGTTCATAATGCTACGCCCCGTATATCGTGCATTAACGTAATATCTTGCTTAACTGTATAAATCCCATTGGAATGGAGGAAAAAGGGGTGTTCTTACAAAATTGGTCATATCTGGCTTATTTTTTAATCGATTTCTTTCATTTTTTCAACATTTGGAAGTATATTAAATTTGTATTATTAAAACAACAACAAATCTATGATTCAGTTATTTTATCAGGGTCAAGGTCATCTGCCATCCTTGCACAATTTTTTTTTGATTCACGTAGTATTTCGACTGGTTTACCTATTTTTGGACAATTTGGACACTTTTTTTGACAATTTTGACCCCAAAATCTATAATTTGGAATGGCTTCCATTATATTCACTTAAAAAGGACTCATTTGAAGGTAAATGGACATGTTCTGATCGATTATTTTAAGAAAGGAATGTATTTTGACTGATTTACCTATTTTTGGACAATTTTGACCTTTTTTGGCCATTTTGACCCCAAAACTTATAAATTGGAATGACTTCCATTATATTCACTTAAATATGACTCCTTTGAAGGTAAATGGACATGTTCTGAGAGATTATTTGAAGAAAGGAATGCATTTCGACTGATTTACCTATTTTTGGACAATTTTGACCTTTTTTGGCCATTTTGACCCCAAAACTTATAAATTGGAATGACTTCCATTATATTCACTTAAATATGACTCCTTTGAAGGTAAATGGACATGTTCTGATAGATTATTTGAAGAAAGGAATGCATTTTGACTGATTTACCTATTTTTGGACAATTTTGACCTTTTTTGGCCATTTTTTACCCTAAAATAAAAAATGTAGAAAGGCCAACACCCCATACGTTGATGTACATCCCATTGTGGTATGAATCCACTAGGTTGGATCTTTTGCCGGTCGTCTACATGAAGTTAAACTACATCTTGGTCTTCAAATGTTGCATAAAAGTTAACTTTCCATTTCACAGCGGAGTACACGGGATTTCTACCGCGGATTCAACCACCACATATGGCGTTTTCTCGTGGGGTTCTTTATGTTCAAACTAGACTCAAACTGTAGAATAATGCAACTCGCTTGGCAATAATAAGAAGATAACCTTTTATTCACATCTTCATTCGACGACACCATTCTCCAATTTCGCATGACCTTTATGACCTACTACAAAATGACGCAAGAGACGACCCGGCTAGAGGGCGGTCCGGTAAGTACGTATATCCTGTTTCTAAAATTAAAAAAAAAAAGTTGGCGCAGCGTTTGAAAATTCTCAAGACTAAAATAATACCGGAAGGCATTGTGGGGAAAAAGGGATGCGGTCCGTAGCGATTGCGTGTTAACTTTTCCGTGTTTGCGAGCACCGAAGTACCAGCCAAAAACGTTCAATTTTCTCGCTAGGTTCTATAGGTTCGTCAAGTAGCATTTGATTTGCGGTGGGAAAACAAATGGATAGATATTCAAAGACCCACGTGACTTCTCACCACAATTGGATTACACCACACTTGAACCTTAGGCCAGTGGTTCTTCTGATCAGGTTTGATATAAAATTGGATCGATTAAGCCCAAATTAATTGGTCGAGCTATGAGTTGCAAAAAATATTGGGCGAGACGCAGTCGAGCACAATATTTTAAAACTCATAGCGAGACCAATTAATATTGGGAGTAAATCATCCAATTTATCATTATCATGTTTTGGATCCGATATTTTCACACACTTGGACTCCTCAAAACATGATAATGGCTGCAATCGGCCCAAGCGTTTGGACAGGAGATACAGAAACCAGTCAACCTAAGCAAAATGATAGAATGCCCCTTTAATCTACCCACATACCCTTTAACCCCAATCTGTGTATATCCACCTTGCGGGAGTGCTTATACTGACCAAATTTGGTGATCGTAACATTTGATTTGTGGCAGAAAACCAATAGATTTTCAAAGAATGCCCCTTTAATCGGCCTTACATGAACTCTCACCACCACCGGAGTACACCGCATATGAAACTTGGACCAGTGGTTTTTCTTATCAAGTTTGGCTGCACTTGGCCCATAGTTTCAGTTTCAGTTTCAGTTTATTTTCCATTTACACATAATTGAAGACATGGGTTACAACAATGGAGGGCTGCCAAAAATAAGCCTATTTTGGCAAAAAAGCTGCCAAGGCTGCCAAAAATAAGGCTCGAACAAGTTTTGCCACCCAAAATAAAATTAATAATGTAAATAAGTTAGCAAGCTAATTATGCAAAGTACATGTGCATACACATGCACACGCATACGTTTATGTTTATAAACAAACATATACATATGCACATGTACCCACATATACGTACCTGTAACACACTGATCTGCGCTATCACAATGTGTAGTATTATAATAATAAGAAATGGATTTGATGTAACAAAATGCACTTATAAGCAATATTATTATAGCATAATATGGCAAAAATATGGCAATAAGGTGATTGCGCAAATTGGGTCATTTGTTGGGTCATTTGGAGCAATTCTGTGACTGTGGAGACTGCAACAAAACATTTTGCATTGTCTAACATACTTTTAAAATTCAGAGGTCAATGGGATTGACCTTGTTTGTCATTTATCTCGATAAAACAAATACAAATGAGAGTGCCAACTACTTTTGAAACAATCCCTGTGGAAAGGTTAACAATTTCAGACCATTTTTAAGGAAATCGGTGCAATATTAAGGATTTAACCTTTGGTGATGACCTTTGACATTTTACAAATTTTGTCTTATACCTCCGTAACCATACCTTGTAGGTAGTACAAACTATACACTTTTTAATCCTTGCAACAAGGCGAACACATCTTTTTACAGCAATGCAAGCAATTTTCATTGACCCCTGTATTAAGAATTTACCCCCTCCTGGATTCCGCCCACACTTTCATAAGGGGCACCCCCGCTAAATCTATTCACAAAAAGCCACTGAGAATGATATGCCTCCCGGTCACAAAATTGCCTCCAAATGACCACCTACAAGGCGATTGAGGCAGCGGATAATTAAAAAACAGTCAACCAGGACGTACGCAGGATTTATTTAGGGGGTGAGAGGAGGTTGCGAATTTCGAAAAAAAAAAAGTGGACCCTTTTTTGGTTAAAAGTGAACCTAACCCCATAAAATGGTTCTTTGTGATCTTTTGAAATCTTATCGCCAAAAGATGACTTCTGTCAATATTTCTCAACTTTGGAAAAAAAAAAAAAAAAATCAGCAAAAATTGGGCCTTTTGACCCTTTTCTGGAAAGCGGGGGGGGGGGGGTGCGGACCCCCCATACCTTTACCCCATCTGTGGACACCTCAGAAGGCCTTGGATAGTGTTATATGATAGTAGGATTTTAATTTGTGGAGGGAAACCGAATGGATAATTTTCAGAGAATGCCCCCTTAAAGACCACTATCAAGAGATCTGCCTGCAAAGATAAAACTATTGAAATTTGTAGGAATAAGTCTATAATAAAGGATAATTCTATAGAATTCTTATAAGTTATTTTTTTTTACTGAAAAATATTAAAAGAAAAAAAAATAGCAGGGTTTGTTGAAGATCGAATCTCCCATTCATTCAATAAGAAGCCCATAAGCGTTGGGAGGGAGAGAGGAGATGCAAAACAAAACAGTCACTAACAAAATGGGACACACAACCAGACTGGACAAAACACCCCACACACAGAATTTGCTGTCACAATACCCCCCCTCCCCCATATACAATGGACACAGGTTAGACCCCCAGGACATTTGTTTCAGAGCCGCCCTATTGGATTTTTAAACTGAACTACAATAATTTTACTGCTTTTTAACTCCCCAAAGGACAATTTCTGTCTTCAATTTTTTAAGTCTGTAATTAATTGTTATTATACAATTATCTTTCAAATGAAGAACATTGATAAATTGCATGGCTTCAAACTTAGTCTATCATTTTCTGACAATATAATAGTAATGCCATATACAGCACAATCATTAGCCGCCATATTGGAATTGATACAGGCAGAATTTCCATCGATTCCGTAGTTTTGCTGCTTTTGAAAAAACCAAGGGGAAATTTTTTCTTCAATTTCCAAAATTTATAAGTAATTATTACACAATTATCGTTCATTAAGACTAGTTAATTGCATGGCTTCGACTTAATTATCGTTTTCTGTCAATACTGATCCAAGTGGCTGAAACCGTCTATGTACACCAACGGCGTGGGGAGATTGTCAATTTCTTCAATTTAAAAAAAAAATGTCCAAATTCAGACTCCCCCCGTTTCATGTGCTTTGAATATTATGAAAAGTCACACAGGCTGCACAAAAATGTTAACTACATGGTCAATTTAGTGCCAGTTGGAGAATCGAAAAAACTTAAGGATGGGAAAAACTAGTAGAATGTTTAGCAGGATTCACACAAATTAAATGTTAAAAAACATAACATAGCAAGAGCAAGATAATACACTCGAGAATACCTCATACCCACCACCCAAATTAAAAAACAAAGACCCACCCACCACCCAAAGTAAAAAAGAGACCTCACACCCACATCCAAAGTAAAAAACAAAGACTCATACCCACCACCCAAAGTAAAAAACAAGACCTCATACCCATCACCCAAATCGTTGAGCTCGAATAGTGTAATTTTACATCCAGTTTTTAAATTATTGCTCATTTTGGACTCGAAATGAGTCCTTCTGACTACTGCTGATATATTTTGGATTTATTGTGATGCATTTTGATGTATTTTACATTTATTTTGACAGCAGCCCGTTACTTACAAATACCCACTAATAGTGGGGTGGTTTATAGTGAATTTTCAAAATTATCGTTAACGGGTGGACAAAAGCCCCCATTTTTGTGAGGCCTCTTCGAGGTACGACAAATGATTTTTAGCAGAGGAGCCTTCTTGGCCGCTAAAATGGTCAAATTTTATTTAGAAAGATTATGTAGCAGCCAACAAATATACTCACTGCAGTCAAGTAACCAGGCATTTTCATTGGGGGAGAGGCAGGGGAACAATTTTAATTGGGGCATCACACTCTCACCCCTCATATGTATGATTAAGAAAGTCATATTGCAATATTGAATTTGAATAAAATATTCCAGACATGAGTTTGAAATGGTCAAATACATTGTAAATCGACTTACATTTAGAAAGAAAACAACGCTTGTGTTCGAGAACCGCCTTTAGTACATGTGGAACTGTATTTTTATGACAATTTCATATACAATCTTGCAACCAAGGTTTTTCTTAATCAAAATTGTATGAGGATTCCAAAAAATCATGGGTGTCATTTTTTAAAATATGTTCTTGGATGTATTCTAGGGGGCAAGGTTTATACAGGGGTCAAAATATAAAAGGGGCAAAATGTGTTTTGCAGTGTACCATCATTTTCATTACCTTTCAAGGATTGCAGAAAGGTATAGTTTGCCCTACCTTACGGTTATATTACAACAGGCAAAACGGGTTCAAGGTCACACTGGGGATAAAATTTCAGATTCATCGGTTTGTTTTAAAAATGGTGCCAAATTGTTCGTCTTACTGTACAGAAGCCGAAAATAAATAGGTTACTTTGTCAATGACGTTTTGATGATAATTAAGAGGGCAAATATGGCCGTGGTCCACAGGGTGTATGGGAGACCACTAGTCATATCTGTAAAAGTCTTACTTTGAAAGGTTAAACACAGAATCTATATACATTGACTTATTTAGTATGACCCAATGAACGATTTAAAACCAGTTTCAACAAAATCGGACCATTCTATAAATAATGACCTTGAACGTTCTTGAGCCTATTGTACTAAAACAATAGGTCGTAAATATGGCAAACTATAGCTTTTTGAGAAACCTTATGAGCAACCGAACACATTGGTATAAATTTTAAAACAATTTAAACACTTCTATTGTTTACCCCTGTACAAATTTTCCCCCCTTATAAAACACCCAAGAACGCATTTTAAAAAATGACACCCATGATTTTCAGATTCTCTGTGACATTCTGTATTGGAAAAACATTGGTGTCAAAATTGTATATGAAAAAAACTAAACCAAAAACTAAATTCCATGCCAAATTTGGAGCTTCATAGTCTGCCCGTCACTTTGATTATGCTATTGCGCCATCAGCATTTAAATATCGTTGAACATTTCTCAATGCCCTTTGCCTGTCACTGTGTCAATGCGTGTATCCCACAATTTGAGAGATTTATTTTACATGTCTAATATTTTAAAGAAAATATATAAATGTTATACAATGATTTTAACAGAATTTCTTGATTGTGAGATACATTCGTTGAATTTATTCATCATGCCCATAGTGTAGATGAGCAATCAGCACGAAATATTTCTAAAAAAAGACTCACAAACACACGCTAACGAGCGGTGGTAAGTGATTTTAATGATGATTTATGCACTTATCGTAATCATCAGCAACCTGTCTAGTATTGAATTCGTCAAATAGAAAATAATAAAGTGGTAATTAACCTTCAAACATATTCATATGATGATTTATGCCCATAATTTATTATAATTAATTTATAACGTCCCCAAAAAGGTTATTATATGAAAGCCATTTTGAAAAAGAGCTCTTTATTATGGGTACTTATCATAAATCCTCATTATTGGAATAGCACTATAACTAGCATTAACACTTAAGTGTATAAAGGGGGTTCCTAGGACCCGCAAACTACATTTTTCCAGTTTTACGACTAACGATATACTTTTTCCGACTCATTTTTTATGATTGTGTAACTTTTTGAACCCCACCCCTTCTCCGCCAACGGGAGTTACAGTAAAAATATTAAATAAAACAAGTAATTAAGAATATTTTCCTGTTTAAAGGCACTATTAGTGATTTGGTAAATCAGACAATCTAAAAAAATCATAAAAAATCAGATTTTTGTATGTCTGTAACAAGTACAGGCACCCTAACATATCCTGCAAATGATAAGGCCAGAAACAACTTAATAAGGACAAAATCTGATATAATAGTCATAACTGTCCGAACGGACACTTACTACAACACGTACCTGAATGGAGGTTCATATCTTTGAATATTGCCGTTTTCTTGCTTTTCCGTCAATTCTTCAGGTAGAAAAGTAACTTATGATAATTCTACAGACTTATTCTTCACTTTACACTATTCCTGCAATTTTTTCAAATATTTTGACTATCTCGGATGAATCACTGATAGTGTCTTTAATTTTACATATTTATGTAATTAAACAATAAATAATAATTGAAATTTTACTTAACTCTTTATAATTATGTTGATAGTGATCACTTTGACTTTGCCATACCCCATCACGCCACTTACCTACATTATACCATACCTTTACCAGGGGCGTAACCAGACCTGAGCCTCCGGGGGGGGGGGAAGACTCAAGAAGTTTCCCGATTTTTCAGGCGCCAATTTTTCCGGCTCGCTGTGCTCGCCGAGTAGACCCAGCCGGGACAACCTTCACCCTTCCCTTTCTCTTCTTCCCTCTTTCTTTTTCTCTTCCTCCCTCTTCTTTTTCCCCTTTCTTCTTCTCTTTCCCTATTTTTCTTTGTTTTTCCCCTTTCTTCTTCTCTTTCCCTCTTTTTCCTTCTCTTTTTCTCTTCCGTCTCCCTTTTTTCCTTCCCATTTTTTGGCTCCCCTTCCCGATTTTTTCCGATTTTTTTTGTGTCGGGGGGGGGGGGCAGCTTGCCCCCCGACCCCCCACTGGTTACGCCACTGACCTTTACCGTACCATACCTCTTGGCCTGCCCACTGCTGGAGCAACAATGCACAGACAAGGACCTTGCGGAATTCAGTGAAGCAGCCAGATGATGTTGTACCCATCTCTGGCTGGATCATATTTGAGAACCACTGTGTTTGGGACACGATAAGAAGAAGAATCACGCCACCGTACAAACCAATGGAAAAGTTACACAGCAGACAATACCACCAACCAGAAATATGACATATTAATCATTTGTGTTCAGTATAGGTAGATTGGACCTTTTAGAACTCATATTAACAACTTTTTCATTCCACATACTGGTAAATATTTTGTGGAAACAAGGCCGTGTAAATTTGTGTTCTTTTTCTGAATTTAAAAATGTTTTGCCCCTAATTTTAAGGTGTCTTTGTGGAATTCTAATTTTATTACTGTTATTGTTATTGTCCTATGACCCTGCATGTGTGGTATGAATTTCGTGCAAAAATTCCTTCGGGAAAGTGGGAAGACTTAGGTGTTAAGAAGTGCCAAAAATCATTTTGACTCTCAGATAGCTGTTTTTGGCTTCAATATGCCATTCTCAGGAATTTGGGTGGCCATTTTGAAATACCTCGCCCTCTAGCAAGAATTCCCCACATTTCCCTGAGGTTGGACCCAAAAATCTTGCTCAGCACCTTGAAGGTACAAAAAAAAAATCAAAACTTTCTTCCCCAATCTTTGTAGTCTTTGTAAAAGATGCCTCGAAATTTTGTCTCTCTCGACAGGACCACCAGAAGGCACGTGTCGAGGGTGAAGCGAGGCACTATAGACCACATCGTATACAAGGCGCTACAGTATTCAGCGCCTTAATGAAAGGCTATAAACTTCCAGAATGGGACTTAAATTTTGAACTCTACTATTATATGTATATGTGAGTTCGAGCTCTGCCATGGCCATGAATTTGTGTCCTTGGGAAGCTGTTAGGGGAAGTTATACTGTGCCTATATTTAAATACAGGATTGCCTAAAATAGCAAGTTTTGGGTTAAATATAATAATAATAATAATAATAATAATGAAAACTTATTGTGCGCCGGTATCCATCAAAAAGATGCTCATGGCGCAGCGACACATCAATGCAAACCAAAACAAGAACAGCAGTCTAAGAACAAACATAATTACAAATAATTAACCAAAATGAAAGAAATGATAGGTTTGTCATGATCACCAGCACTGGACATGACAAGAACAAAAATAAAAGGTGAACAGTGCAGGTTAGAATGACAAAGCCACCATTCTTACAATGAATTCAAGTACACATATGTAACAAAAGTAATCAAAAATCAAAATGATTAGAGTCAGAACTCATGATGAATGTCTTAAGCATGGATTTAAAAGAATTCAGTGAGGAAGCTGATTTAAGTCTGGAAGTCGATTCCAAAGAAATGGAGCAGCAGGGAAATGTAATGCAGGGATAATGCAAGGGTCATTAGCTTTTTGTGGTGTTTGCAAGTTCGTTTTAACAATTTACGTCAATTCAACCCAGATGATAAAATTCACTTTTTATTGCTGATTTGGCGTTTGCTAATGACCCTTCACATGTGATATAAATTTCATGCAACATTTCCTTCATGAAAGTGGTTTTCTTGGCGTGTGAAACCCCAAATTTATATTGGATGTGTTGCTATGGTAATATTTTTTTTTCAAAATGTTTACTAAATGTCACACCATATATGGTATCAAGAACTATTGGTTATTGTGTGACGACTATTTTCTACTCACAGCTCTAGTGGTTACTGGTCACATTGGCAACCATGAAAATATTGCTATTTCTTGACTTTAGGTGTACTTTATTATGTACAACAAACCCCAAAATAAGTTTGAGCCATTCCGTGCCATCAAAGATCACGAAAAATAAGTTAAATCGTCCCGTAACTCTTCAGAATGCTAAAAAGCACCGTTTTCATGCATCTTTGGTGCGTTTCCATGGCAACAGTAATTGCTCTGATGACCTGTACTCAATTAAGATATATTTACTAAATGTCACACCATGTGCAGTACATGATATGGTGGCAATAACTTTTGCCCTTTAACTATTTTTCTACTTTAGTCATTCACAGCTCTAGTGGTTATTGGTTACCATGGCAACCATTAAAATATTGCTATTTCCTGACTTTACCTGACTTTATGTGTACTTTGTTATGTATATACAATGAACCTTAGTATTTGTCAAAGACGCCTCGCATTTTTATCCACCAATCGTGAGCGCGCCGAAGGCGCGTGTCGAGCGCCGAATGCTTGAGGCCAACGACTCAACTTTGAGCGGTCCAGAGAGGGGCGGACTCACAGAAATTGAATACATAATCAAAGCCTTGATAAAATGCTAAATGAACCTTAAAATAACTTTGAGCCATTCTGTACTATTAAGGGGCATCAAAATAGGCTAACATCCTAAAAATTACGATTGTTTAGCATTTTGGGGGAAAATTGCGTAATTTATTAGCTATTTACTAAAAAAGTAACAAAAAGTGGGTTTTCAAACATTCCCAAAAACTGACCAGCATTGTTTTCTTCTACAAGAAACAAAATTAGCTCAATTCATCATTTATGTGTTATGGATAACATATTTTAAAAAGCAAAATACCAAAATTTGCTAAATTTTGACCCCAAAATGCCATTTATTACCTTAAAATAGCTAAAACTACCCTATTGAACCAAATATAGTTTTAAAAATCACACAATCGTATAAAACCTTTTGTAATTTACTCAGGATAACAATTTTAGGATCGTTTGTGTTCAGAATTTTGAAAGTGTGCTCGAAAGTATTACCCTACCCCTAAAAAATTGCTCAAAATTTGACCTATTGGACATACAGTGAAATAATAAAAAGCAGTTATATCAAATCTTTTGCCCTGATTTCAGAAATTTTTATTATCCAAACGCAATGTATCTAGACAGGTTCTATCAAAAAAACATTACTTCAACTTTCTAGTAGGTGAGTGCAGCTAGACCCCAAATATCAGGGGTCCAGTCCTTGACTATTTATTTCCATCATCTCGTCATTTCCACCAACTTCAGTTGACCAAACACTGGACAATAGGTTGGTTTGTCCATGTTACCGAAGTTGCACATGTGAGGTTTTGCATTTGAACTTTCAAATTACATATGAGGTTTTTCCTTCCCAGCGACGATATATATTTTATTTTTGAGCAGAGGGTAACATTAAAGGTCCATGGTCCGATCGTTAATAGCCTCATCTGCAGGGACCCCAGATTTTACCGGAAGTGGTCAAAATTTTGGTATCAGAAGAAAGCTACTATTTTTTTCTAATCTACCCTGTGAAATCTTATGGCTAAAGGATGTTTGGTTTGGATGTTTATGAGCGAAAATATGTCTTATTTTGATCGACCAATATTAATTTTACACAGTACTTTATGGGGAGTACAAAAACACGTTTTTAGCTCTCACTTCAAAACGGGTTGAAATATCGGCGCGAAACTTTACAGATAGGGTTTTGGGGTGAAGGAAATTCTATCAAGATTAACACTTCAAAGACTTGAATCGGGTCATCTCCCTTTAAACTGGCCGAATTGATACAGGGTTATTTCCAAGAAATGGAAGTTAACCCGTGTGTGATATGTGCCCTCAGCATTGTTTTGTACTCGGACCAACAGTCCTTTCAGCCAAATTTGGTTGTTCTAGGGCATTTCAAAGCAGATTGGCCTTCAGACTAACTTTGACCTGTGGGGGTCACTTTGAAAGACATAACACCCCTCCCCAAACTGTCGTTCTCACCACGTGCAAATATCAGCTCCATACGTCAAAAAACAACAAAGTCATAGCTGAACAGATAAACATACAGACAACTCTTGTTTTTGCATTAATATATATATATAGATATCTTTTAGCTTTCTCGTTTTAATTTGTAGGGTTTGCGTTGAAAGATTAAGAATTTATCCCTTTTTTGTTCTGTCAAAGACGATTTAACGCAGACTGTAACAAGTTTGTTAACGTTTTTACAGGGCCGTAGCCGGGGGGAGGGGGGCGATGTATCCACCCAAATCTCCAAAATTCCAAAAAGGTTCACAAAAATGATGTGTACGAGCGAAGTGAGCTAGGAAAAAACAATAGGGGTTTTAGGGCCTTTTGGGTTTAAAAAAAGGGCAACATTTGGGCAAAAAGGTCCACCTTTGCCAAATTTACACATCCTCTATTGTGAAATGGTCCACATTTTGGGGGAAAAGGTCCACTTTTGGAAAAATCCGCACCCCCAGAAAAAATCCTGGCTACGGGCCTGCGTGTTTTATACAAAGCATGTCGTAACAAGAATAATTAACATGCTGAAGAAGATGTAAACAGATTGAGAAATTGAAGTATCTCGGTTTGTTCAATGTTTTGGACACCATGAAGGTAGTTAGTATTTCACATCAATGTTATTGAATAGATGCGCTCATGCAAGAAACAAATAAAAGCGTAGGGCTGCGCACTAAATTGTATTGAGATTATCCCAGACTTAAAGGTGCAATGAGATATTTCAAATAACAGGTGTCCAGAAAAAATGTGAAAATTCTGATTTGGGCACTGGTGTAAAGCTTTATATCAAAAATATCCCCATCTGTAAGGATTAAGCT
Organism: Ophioderma brevispina; assembly: GCA_023653785.1. NCBI lineage: Eukaryota > Metazoa > Echinodermata > Ophiuroidea > Amphilepidida > Ophiodermatidae > Ophioderma > Ophioderma brevispina. Next base: position 39,468 of record JAMKCH010027017.1, read on the forward strand.
GAGAACTGTTTCTTTGGTACAAAAATTGTGAAATTTCTAATTTCGTATAGGAGCAAATACGAAATTCAGCCTATGTTTTGTATTGAAATATAATAACCATATACCCTTTGTTTTCATTTTAAGTTATTTCTGTAACCAAATAAAAGGTAGGGAATCTATTGAGTGTCTAATCTATATGAAATCACTACATATCACAGAAAATATGGATGACTTGAAATCTCTCGTTGCACCTTTAACTTACCGTAGTTATATTTTGTACCTCTGTTTCCATGACGGCTTGTGTTACTACCGTTTGGTTCATCTTATTCTGAATAGTAAAATGATACAGGCCGTGTCAGTAGATTTCAAGGGGGCGTTGTGTCAGAATTATTTTTTCGGCGAAGTTTCTTTACTTTAAGTGTGAAGTATACTCTTGTTTTAGAGATGGACGGAGAAGGTTTTTATCATCAGTGATGCGATTTTTTTCGTGTCACTAGGGTAATTTTTTTTTTCAAAACACTTCCATGCCCCCTTCCCTTGATGTCTAATGATATGCCCATGAAAAAGTAAACGCAGAAACAGGAGACCCATGAGCAATAATTTGAAGAACTCGAGAAAAGGAAAAGTGGAAGGAGCAGGGTTGTAATGAAGGAGGTGAAGAGAAAAAAGTAGAATAGAAGAGAAGAAGGTTAATGAAGAAGGAAACGAAAGGAAATAAATGAAAAAAAAACAAAATAAATTATGACAGTTTTTATTTTGGGTATTACATATATCATAATTGCAGTGATTTGAGCCAAGCGATAGTTTTTATTAAAAAAAAACAGATGATATCATGATATAAAACAAATATTAACAGCCTATATTCGTACAATAGTAAAAAATAAATCATTCGGTCAAATGCGATCTCATGATAGATTTTTGTGTTACACCCTTAGGCATGATATCCCATGTTCGCTGATCCAACTCGATCCGCAATTAAAATCAAATAGATTTTTTTGCGCCTCGTATTGCATATTCATGATCACACAATACAATCGTGAAACCCTTTTTTAAATGTGGTAATGCATTCTGGACAGCTTATTAAAGATGTACAAAAAGGTAGATACGTGCACACGGCCCTTATATGGCAGAACTACGTAACTCGAAATTTTGACTTTTTGAGATTTAGTTTTTTTCTTGGCAATATTCATTTCACAAAGTCTTATATGCATGCAATACTTCCCTTTTGACATAGCACATCCCATCTCGGGTACTTTTTTACCGTTCTGAATATATTTGTTTCTATTATGTCAACGTTCAAGTTAGAACACTCTGTCCTTTGGACTCACACCGGGACAACTCTTAGTAAAAAAATATAGACTTGAATATTGTTTCCTCGGAAACCTTCTCTTTACAGAATCTTGCATTAGATACAGTACACATCTCATGTTATAACGTAGCATATATCACAATTAATTTGCATGATAATACAATTACAAGTCGTACTAAAATTCAGAATCGTAATTATCCAACATTTGATATTCATCGCCAAACGTTTAGTCCCTTTATTGAGTGTTAGCCTAAGTACATTGCAAAACGGACAACCACCAAGAATAAGAAACATGCACAGATAACCAAAAACACGTTATAAAATAATCTGAACATTTAATTCAACAATAGCTCAATAAAATGCCGTTGGGTAAACATTAAATGTTTGAAATCTAAATATAATGGTACTTACATATTTGACGAACTGCGCAACTTGGGTAGAAATTAATATGATTCTCACAATTCTAGCAGCAACTTCCTTCCTGTATCAACTAGTTTTCCAAGTCGCTCAAAGACGTATAATGAGTTCAGCTCATTACTGAAAAGTCGTTATGACAGCGTTCAAGTCAGGGTCATTAAAACGTCAACTTGAAATGAAAATGTGTGGAGCGCGAGCGCCACAGGATTATTTCAAAAATAGTATTTTTTCGAAGTAATCCCACTTTACAGGTATTATATATACGTTGCTTAATACCATTGACTTTAAATTTTTCTTAAACGCTGTTGAAATTTTTTAGTTTCTTTGCGCAAACAGTTTTTAGGTAAAAACAAAAAAAAACGGCAAAAGTTTTTTAGGGTTAAAAAAAACGTGCAAAACGAACTTTTCAACTTTTTATGACCTTTTGTTCATCTTTACGTTCTTCCTTTCCAATAAATAATGAAACATACGGTCAAAGTTAAATGAACACACACCCACCCACACACACACACACACACACACACACACACAACACACACACACACACTATTGAAGATCAAGAATTATTGATTTTTGAACAAGGACGAGGATTTTATGATTGACGTCATGAATAAATTACTCAATCTGAATCAGGGAGATGATATCCTGATGCAAATGAATCTGACGTATTTTTCTACTCCGCTTACCGGAGTTGATTATCGTTAGCTCCATTGTTGGTTAAAGCCTAACTATATTCATTGGTCACTGATATTGGAGAAAAGAAATTGAGGTTGCATTATATTCGAAAATATTTGAAGAAAGTGGACAACTTTTATTACGAAAACAAGACGAATATGTGATATTATTAATTTCTAAACAATTGTACACCGGTGTGGCAGGAGATATAGTCCTCCGGACACACAGTCCGCCTACAACGCAGGGTTCCATACTGGGCCCTTTACTTTTTGTGGTTTTTATTAATGATATGCCCTCCTGTGTTTCATCTGGCACAGAAATTGGTCTTTTTGCTGATGATTCAAAATGTTCCAGAACCATATCCACCATTTGTGACCAACTTGCTCTGCAAAAAGACCTTAATGCTCTTTTTAATTGGAGTGTTAAATGGGACATTGATTTTAATGCCAAAAAGTGTGTTATTTTACATGTGAAAACCCGGAAACATCATCATGTTGCCCCTTTTAACTACAAGCTTGGTGATCACATTTTGCAATCTGTTGACAATCAGAATGATCTTGGTATCTTAGTTACGAGTAATATGAATTGTAAACCTCATATAAATCATATGATTTGTAAGGCTAACCGCATTTTAGGTTTGATTCGGCACACCTGTCATGATATTTATGATCCATTAACCCGAAAAATTCTCTACTTGGCTCATGTCAGACCCATTTTGGAATATGGGTCTGAAATCTGGAATCCCCAAGAAAAGGGCCTCATCAGCTCCATTGAACAAGTTCAGAGACGTGCAACCAAATTCATCCTGAGAAGTTCTGCCCCATATGAGGATCGTCTAAAAGAGCTCAATCTCCTCAGCCTTGATAATCGCCGTAAATTTAAAGATAATATCCTTCTTTTTAAAGGTCTTCAAAGTATGACATTCATCAGTTTCCATGACAAAATTAATTTTCGTAACTCTGAGCATCACAATTTGAGATCCACAAACGCTCCCACTATCATTCCAAATAGATGCCGTACTAACATCTTTCGGCAGACCTACTTTAACCGTATTTACCATTCATGGAATGCCCTCCCTCACAATCCCAGAAATCTTCATACATTTCCCCAGTTCAAATCTTGTCTTCTTGACCATTACCTAGCTAACAATTCCTACATATAGTCGTTACTTATGTAATATGGGCTCGTCTTGTGCAATATATTCTGTGCTTTATAAATGCTATTTGATTGATTTTTTTTTATGTCTTTTATAAAATTTTATAATGTATATTTTACTGTTTTTATCATTATGTATGTGTACGTTTGTACCTAAAATCTTTTGTTCATTTTATTTTGAGGTGTGTGTTAGGGTCCCCGCTTTGTGGGCCTGCGTGCCTGTTAGGGGTCACCCTTTTGCACCACACCTCGGTTTTGAATGTTTTTGTATGTGCACTAAAGGTAATAAAATAAGAATAGAGCACTTGATTCAGTTGACTCTTCATACAACATTAGTTTCACGCTTTAATCCGTTGTCGTCTATAGAGCCCGGGCTATGGTTCCTGCCGGACCATATCTCCTTTTACACAGGGTTTTGTCGTCTCCATTTGATGGGACTACGGAATTTAAAGAGAGAACGTCCCAACTTACACAAACAATTTAAAGTGTTTTTCATTAATCATTTACACTGCTAGATGAAAAGTTTGAAAAACATTTTCTCGAAAACATTCCATCTCAAAACACCAGAATTTTTTGCTTAAAATGTATCAAAACATACGATCACAAATTCAAAGTCAAAATTTGTAAAAATAATGCATTCAAAAGGTAACATCAATCACAAGTTGATGTCCTTTGTCATACCCCTCTTTATAATTTTCCCGCAATCCCTCTCTCCTTTCCCTATAGGGATGTTGCGGAGATTCGATACGCCTACGTCTCCGCCTCCAGTGTGTCGTTATAGTTAACACTCCTCGACGGATAACTCACGGCGAGAAACGTTGCGCTTTGGCGCTTTTTATTGTATATGATGGAACCCAATTAATTAAAACATATCGCGCTGCCAGAGTTTTTTTTTTAAGTGATCGGATAATTAAAACAGTATGAGTTTATTTTTCTTGAAACCCTAATAAAACGAGTCTTTAGCATTTGTAAAACAATGTTTGGGCTAGCACTTCGTTGAGATACAGAGCAATAATGCAAACAATACATACGTGGTGAAAACATTTATTGACATCTATATGTGTAATACAACCGATCTTACTCGTATTCTATCGTGGATGGTTGAGTTCGAGTCTTAACCGTTGTTGTTATTTTTATTTTAAACTACACCTGCAAACGAGAATGCTAAAAAATGCGTATTTATCATAAAATAAGCGATTTTGTAATTAGAATTGTACTTAACGGTAGAGCTGGAAATGCTAAGTTTATGTCCGTCCATGATGAAATAGTGCCACCTCAAGAAAATGACCTATAACTTGACTTGCCTGAACCAATAAAACAACTAATGGATGAGCGTAGACACGTACATTGCGCTATTTCCCGGCTATTTCATATTGGAAGGCCCTTTCCAGCAGCCGTTGAATTATTATCGGAGATCTCCCATATTAATTATTCTAATTACAAAATTCCTTCGTTTGCTACACATAGACATTTTCGAGCTTAACCATTCACAGGTATAGTTTACTAGCCAGTTACCAATGCAACCGTGTAAAAATCTCAAAACTTTTGAAAAATTGGGGGCGCTCTTTAAAAAAATGTGCTAATATTGCTTTAGGTGACCAAGGGGTTTACACTGCCGTTATTGCAGTGGTGGAAGTTCCATGGAACCACCCTTCGGGAAACCACTTCTCATAGGAGAAATTTATACCACATGTGAATAAAGTGTATTTTGTAAAAATGTTTATAAAATAGACAAATTTCCCGTTATTTTAATTTAAAAACAGATTCGCAGAAGATAAGGAGGGTACGAGTATTTAGGTTTTTAAAATATTACGTGTGTGTGATAGTGTAACGACTTTTTCGTTTTTTGTAATTCGCGTCAAAAGGGATGTATTGTATTCGTAGCCTTATTTATTATGGATACCAACGAATACAATTTACAATTATGAAGAGTATTATTGCTTCCTGATCTGAACAATACTGCATGGTGATTTAAAATAATGTAAGGGTATGTTCAGTTAAATATTAGCCTAGCAGACGCAATTTGACTCTCAGAAAGATTATATAAACCTGTAAAACCGGTTTAATGCTAATTGTATAAAATTGTGGAAAACAAAGCCACACAAATACCCATTAATGTTTTTCTTAAATTCCCATTCAAACGTGAATCAATGTCGGTAGAAAGTTATTAGGATATTAAGTTGCATAAACGATAGAATACATTCCTGGCGCTTTAAAAAATAAAGATCCTTCAAATACTGTCATATTACCTACGAATGAAGTATAATACATGGAATTATGTATCCAATTTTCACTGTGGGTGTAAAGGAATAGTTGAAACAGTTACGTGCGGTCCAGAACAACCTAATTGGCCATATTTGTGATCCATAAAATATGTAATTATTATATAATTATTTAGCTACAAATGTTCAAGTTAAAATCTATATCAAAAAAGCATTGCGACATAAGGCTAAAATTTGTATTACTTAGACAAATCATTGTAAACTTGTTTATCATTAAGAATTTCATCATTCATTCATATATTTTATAAACATTTCAAACTAAAAATAGACATTGCAAAATAGGCCCTGTTACCTATGAATAACACGATTTTCTTTGCTCATATTATGAATAAGCCTTAGGTATATGTTAACACTTTCTAAATTTCCTGAAGACAGACGTTCCTCTTTTTGAAATAAGATAAGTAAGGTAACTTTACAAACTTAATAAAATACCGTAACTGACCCATATTTGATGTTTTAGTATAAATGTACACACATTTGAGAGATCATCTTCATTAAGGGATGAAATCAATATTGGACATTCAGTGCTGTTCATCACAGTGAAACTTATTAATAAAGAAACCACTTTGTGTGTACTGGTGACTAATCAATCAGAAAGGATAAAACAAACACACACACTGTTGAATCCATTGTTGAAGTGAATTTTGTCTCATACAGGGCCTATTTAGAATTGATGCCTGTAAAATTCTTTCTGCTTTAATAGTTATCAAAAATGCTTTTTATGTTACATGAACAGTTTTTCTACACAAAGAAATTGGTTCATTTTCGAGCTTAAAGCAATAATGGCACTTTTCTTGAAGAGCGCCCCAATTTTCCAAATATTTTGACATTCTTACACGGTTGCATTGGTAGCTGGCTAGTAAACTATACCTGTAAATAGTAAAGCTCAAAAATGTCTATGTGTTGCAAACGAAGGAATTTTGTAATTAGAATAATTAATATCGGAGATCTCCGATAATAATTCAACGGCTGTGGGAACGGCCTTCCAATATGAAATAGCCGGTAAATAGCGCCATGTACGTGTCTACGCTCATCCATTAGTTGTTTTATTGATTCAGGCAAGTCAAGTTAGAAGTCATTTCCTTGAGGTGGCACTATTTCTTCATGGACGGACATTAAAAAAAAATTTCCCTTTAAAATACGTCAATATTTATTTCTATAATATCTGTAAATAATTGTATCATTATGTAACTGTATTGGCTGAATGATAATGCTTATTTGAATTTGAAAAACAAATATTATTTCCAGCTCTGACGTTAAGTACAATCTGGGATCGCAATCCTAATTACAAAATCGCTTATTTTATGATAAATACGCATTTTTTAGCATTCTCGTTCGCAGGTATATTTTCCTAGAAAATTACCAACATAACTGTGCAAAAATATCAAATTTTAAAAGTTGGGGCGCTCTTCAAAAATGTGCTGTTATTGCTTTAACCATTCACAGGTATAATTTTCTAGCCAGTTACCAATGCAACCGTGTAAAAATCTTTATTTTTTTGAAAAATTTGGGGCGCTCTTCAAAAAAACTGTGCTATTATTGCTTTAAGTGTATGGAGGGGGTCCACGTGGGCCCGACATTTTGTTTTTCGTGCGCCATTTTTAAAGGTAATACTCATTGTTCTTTTTTCCACCAAAATTTGCGCAACTAATACTTAGGCAATTACATAAAATAAATCTTACGTTCCTCGTGTACAAAAACCTGTCGATGACAACAGACAATTTTGCTAAAGAAAAGAGACATTCGAGCCAGAGGGACAGCGGTGTACATCGCAGAACGTTCGTTGTTCTCACTCGCTATAAAAAATAAAAGCGACAGTGAGATTACCTTCCTTTTCAAACTGTCTTTTATCTGTGCTTTTGAAACATATTCGATTGTAGTCATTCAGGGCTAAAGCTTAGTAGCTCTTAGTCCGAGTACTTACTGTAAAAGTGCCAAAAAAACTAAATGCAAATGCATCGTGTACTATGTATAGAGATACATTCACATTTTTGACACTGTACATGATTAAAATTAACAAGCTATTCATTGGGATTTTAATCCCAATTTAAAATAAATGTCTACATATGATTTTTAACCCAGCACTCCCTGCTCAATTTTAACCTCTCTAAAAGGGAGGATAGTCTTACGCATGTTTGGATTGACTATAATTATAACGTCATGGCATCTATAGCAACTGCGCCATCAAGTGAATTGATAAAATGCATATTTTTGTAAGAGCGTTTTGGTCTACTAAATGATTTTAGTAACCACCGTGATATGCTTTAGTTTTTGCGAGCCAAATTGAGTACATAATGACTCGGGTGCACTTCAGTAAATATTCAGGCATGAAGAACCACATACCCATCAAATTTCCACGTAGAGCCATGTCACGTGGTACTGTAACGCTCAGATTCTTTGATATCTTCATGCATTGTAGTGAACATTTGTAGGGAGGGAAGGAGCATTCACCATATGCGGTTAAGAAAAGAAGATCATTTCTGTCGATTTTGTGCTTAAAAGGCACATCAAAAAGACATCTGAAATTAAAGGTAAGAGGGCAAATAAGTATACCTAATAATCATGCTATAAATCGTCAAATTTTGTATGTGTGTTTTAATATGTTTGTCAACCGTGTCAATGTTGATTCAAGTAGCTCCAAATTTACATAAAAGATCGATGAATAGATGTCACATCTAAAAAACTATATTTGATCAAACTCGGTTCAGAAATGGCTTAAAATCCGTAAAAATGCGGTGGGTTGCTATGGAAAAAGCAATAACGAATTACTTAACATGAAGCCCCGTTCAAAATTCCAAAATATATTCCTTGTACTATTTTGCCGTTTTCATGATAATGGTCGGACCAAGCATTTGAAATTACAGTTTTTAGTCCGGGTAGTAGCCACAAACTGCTTGCTGTTGGCGGTATTTAGCGAGTCATTACTTTTTTATGCACATCGCATGCGATAGGTCCACCCGATTTAATTTTGGAAAAGCTTAAAGTTGTATTTCGTGATTCCAGCACCCTCTGTTTTATTCGTGGTTCACTAGTAGATATCCTTGTGAAAAGCCCATTCGCAAAATTTGAGTTGATCCCGAGCTTGCGGTTTTGTGTTATGGGCAAACGCTTGTTTCCCACGGTCCCATAGGCCACTGTGCTGTAATTTCTGTCCGTTTACGGACAGAAAATACAAAATTGCAAATTTCTTACAGATACGACCCAATTTGCACATTCGATTTGGTACACATGGATTATACTAAGGCTAACGGTTCAAATAATATAAAAATCTCAACTTTTTCGAAGTAAATCGGGGGACGAGATTGTGGATCACGAAATACCCCTTTAAGTTCAATGTAGTTTTTGGATTAGTTGAAAAACGGCGTCTGAAAATGAAAAAAAAAGACCTTTGCCTCCTGTGCAAATAGATTTCGCGCTGGCTATATGCATTTCATTCACTGCTTGTGTGGTGTTTTATATGTTTAGATGCCATATACGCGAGGATATAGAATGTATCCTCGTGCATTGCAACTTAACGCGACTAGAGATTGAAAAACATGACCGGGTTGGCCGCATCCTGGCTTTATCTGCATCACCGTTTTTTAGGACGTGCACAGTACTTTTTTGGTGGTATTCATAATATCAAGTCCAGGCTTATATACTACATCCTGTAATCCATTATTTCTAGCCTACTGCGACTGCCCCAGACTTGGGACAGGCGATGGTGGGTTGTGCGCTTTGGTCCCGGTGTAGAAGTAATTTTTGTCCGGCGTACTCATAGTCCGGGAACAATGGTGAACAATAGGGCAATCGATTCAGTTGACTCTTCACGTAACATTAGTTTCACGCTTTATTCCGTTATCGTCTATGGAGCCCCGGACTGTGACTCCCGCCGGACTATATCTGCTTTCACACCGGAATCCTTTCCCTTCAGTTGACGTATCCAATATCTTGATTAACTGTACAAATTCCATTGGAATGGAGGGAAAGGAGGTGTGCTTACAAAATTTGTCATATGTGGCTTATTTTTAGTCGATTTCTTTCATTTTTAAACACTTGGAAGTATATTAGATTTGCATTATTAAAACAACAACAAATCTATGATTCAATGATTTTATCGAGGTCAAGGTCATATACAATCCTTGCACAAGACCAGGAGCATGTTTATTTCCTCTCTTCAGATTCGCTGGTGTAGGAAGTGTATGCTGTATAGTGTTTAGGTAGAATTTCAACATTTCTCGTGACCAGGAGTAGAGAAGCTTATTCCACCTGATGTCCATTTGCATTACTGTTTCCCAGCACAGCCATCTACCTAAGGGTGATAACTATGACTCTAACGGTTCATAGTTATCACGCTTAAGGCTTACAATAAACGCATACATGGGTACAAAGTACAAGGAAACTTTTATAATGAAGATTACAATATGAAATGCTAGGACACGGGGCGAAGGGGATATGAAAAGGGGAATGGGTGTAAAAAAAACAGTAAAAATACGGGTTGTGGATGCAACATCGTCTCTTTGTTAGATATAGGAACAACTGGCACGAACTTCAGTTTAATTTTACTCAACAAATGAGCTATGACTTTTTAACTACCGAAAGGAGTCAACTTTATTCAGGTTGAGTGCAACATTTTAGAGTGCATAATGCCATTTTTAAATTGGTGTCTTTAAACTGACAACATATTTGTATGGAAATAATTGTACGATGGATACCAACAAGCCTGTATATCTGCTGGAGTAAAATTTAAAATTGTTTCAGTTTATAATATTTAGTATAATATTAATTAATTTTCTCCTCAGACATCGCCCTTATGTGTATTTCCTTCTTTTGTGTTTTCCAGATTGGATACGCAAACTGTGATTGACACGGTACAATGGAATTGGTAATATTTTGCATTATTTTAGGTAGGTAATTTCAAATATTATTTGCTACAAAATCAAATGCGATATCATTTAAAACATTAAGAGAGAGAAAGAGAGCGAGAGAGAGAGAGGAGAACGAAACCATATTTCTAAATTTGATAAATTTTTTAACATTCTCTTTTTCGAAATACACACAGGTTTACATGACGGAAATACATAACGGAAATATATAAAATGACGGTTTTACGGGATATGCCGTTTTTCATCTCCGGGTATAATTTAGATCTGCTAATTTGATAATTTCAAAATGCAATTTTGCATTTAATTGTTCAACAGCAATATTCCTGACCCTTAGAAGTCACTGAATTTCCAATGATTGTAACCTTAAACAATTGTCATGAATATTAATAAAAACTTCAAAGGGCAATAGAAATGTGTAAGGGGCCGCTTCAAACTCAAACACCGTTTGCCTACCGGTTCCGCCTGTTTTTTTCCGGTTGGAACCGGTTTTCTATTGTTCTAAACAATGAATCGCGGTTCAACTGCCCTTAACCGCTGGTCGACCGACTTTTGAGTTTTGAAGTTGTTCCTAAAACATTTAAAATGAACAAAGTAATGATTTTGTATTATTATTACTCAACTAATTGTTAAACGTTACACTCTCGGAGAATACTGTAACCCCTTAGGAACATGTCCGTTCACATGGGTACCATGGGTGTTAATTCAATCAATAGGGGACCACACCCACTGGTCTTAGATTTACACCATTTCGGAGTTAAATATCACCAAAATGTGTGTCATATTAACACACATTTTGGTGTTACAATGTATGATATGACACTGCTTGCTGTTAATTTTACACCACCAGTGCCAAATTGACAATACTGGTTTAATTTAGCACCCTCCTGGAATCAATACGGGACCGCACCGTCTGGTGTTAATTAGCACCAAACTTAGGTGTTAACATTTATATTTGTAACGTCTGGCATTTCAGTAGAAAATGTTTGCTTCTGTTGTAACTGCTTACCTCTAACATTTTATAAGCAGATTACCAAAATGCAGAACTAAAATTGTGCAGAAACACCGAGCTGTATTAAATTTCAACACCAGAAGCTATTACGCTAAGCTTGAAACCGACTTGATGTTAAAATTTTAACACTCCAGTTTTTACAGTGTAATACTAACAATTGGAGAACCAAAAGAAACAGGAAACAACAATTGTATTGATTATATTTTGACATGGAATTAGTTTTAAGGTTCCATTTATTCATTGATATTTTAGTAAAAGCATAAAAACTAAGCGTGTCGACAATGAACACTGCAATAAGACGGTAGGCATCCCTAGGTAATATAATTCATATAGCCTGAGATACCAATGGGCCATTCTGTCTCGTGCCCCAGATATCCCGGTGTTGCAGGAGATATGGTCCGCCGGACTCATGGTCCACCTACAACGGTAAAGAATAGGGCACTCGATTCAGTTGGCTCTTCACACCACATTAGTTTCACGCTGTATTCCGTTGTCGTCTATGGAGCCCGGACTATTGTTCCGGACGGACCATATCTCCTTTTCACCTGTTTCAATGTACGGATGGATCATTTTTCTTTCCAATATCTCCTTTTTTATACAATTATTTCGACAACGAACCCATTAAAATATTCATAAGTATACTTAGTTTTATTATAAATATATTAGAGCGGGAGCATGAACCTTGGTCAAATACCATCGTTAATCCTCCACTATAGAAAAGATTTAACACCTTTGGATATTAGTATGGACCCTCTATATTAATGCTAATACAGGGTGAGTCAAAAAAACTTGACCTGATTGTGTCCGCCATTTTGAATTTTCAAGTCCTATAGCTAACATATGTGATATCTTCTGAAAGCTTATTCTTATCTTTAATTTGCCGCAAAGATCATTCACATCGGTTAGGGATAGACCGAGTTACAGTCGTTTTGGAATCAAGTAGTCCGGGTTTTCTGCTCTGTCCAGGATTCAGCATTAAAATGAACGGTGTTCAGGAATGAGATCAGTGCCAGAATAAAATCGGCCATTTATTGACTGCCAATAATATGTGGACGTCTATTTAACCGCACAAATTCAGTCACATTTACCCCCGTGCCTTCTTACCGTTTCTACGTCCTAATCATTCATATCAATCGTTGAAAATAAAATAACCTTGAATACCGTATCAGGTCGTGGAGGATTTGATGAACCAGCATAAGGAAGGAACAGCATCATGACACCTCTCTTGAGGTTTCAAGTATTGCTATTATTTTGTCGACTAAATCAACACATCGTGAAAGAAAAAGTGTTTCAAAGTGAATTTTACCATTATCAGCTGGCTTTTACGCCTTTAGGATACCACTTTATTTGGCATAAACATTGACTTACCCTTATCATTATTTTGGGAGGCCATGTGCTTAGTTGAGCGCCGTGCATTCACATGGGGAATCCGTGGATGGAGGAAAAGCGGACTACTTGATTCAAAAGACGTAGCTCGGTCTATACGCACCTGAATTGGAATTACATTTTCAGCAAATTAAAGATAATGAAAAGCTTTCCAGTGATATCACGTATGTCATATTGTGTTATTTTAAAAACTTAAAATGGCGGACACAATCGGGTCAATTTTTTTTGGACGCACCATTAAGTTAGGACTCCTAAAATTGGGGTGTCACTTTTTTCAATAGGCGCCAATTTAAGGTTACACAGGGGTCACGTGTCATCTTGAATGCTCCTATCATGTTTGAAACTTGAAATGTATGCCATCTTGCCCCCTACTAATCATAAGGATTCCAAAATGCATGTTTGTAACTTTGACCTTTTGTTTTGGAGTTATTATAGGGTACCAATGCTAAAATTTGATTAATGTGTCCAAATAAAGAATAGTTTTGTACATCTGCAAGTGCATAGTTACCATTGTATGTGGTAAAATAGGTCATAGGGCAACATATCCATGGCCACCGACCTTCTTTGACCTTCATTTCGGTAATTAACGTTACATAACAAAAACTAGCATTTTGCAGTCCTTCTTTCCTCAGGCAATTATTTGCAAGCATTAAAATATCATCCGAGTAACTTTCGACATTGACCTGTACAACTTAAGATGTACCATTTTGTTTTTACCATTTTAGTATTTTTACCTACTATAACTCTACAACCCAATATCAAAATTGTGACCCCTGTGTAACCTTAAAACCGTTTTCTGCCGGGACTTTGTGCTACTTCTATCCCAGATTCGCTTCAGCAATTTCATTGTTTTAGCGCATTGATGCTGAACGATTGCTGAAGCTAGCGAGATATAACCAATTCTGGTCGGAACCTGCCCTTGATTTCCAGACCTAATGTCTCGCATCTAGGCTGTTTTTCAATGAAACTGCAACCCGATATCAGCTGGTCTACACACTTAAAAATACGTGGTCAAATATGCACCCACTAAAAATAAAATGACCCCATTTGAGCTAAAACAACTAATTTTAAGGTTAAATATGACCACGGAAAGAGTAATTTCACCTCAAATGGGGTCATTTTATTTTTAGTCGGTGCATATTTGACCCCGTATTTTTAAGTGTGTACCCACACAAGATGCCGACGGGAATTGCCAATCTTTATCGCTAAATTCCTTGGTGTTCGAGGCCCAGGAAATTGCCTAGTACGGGTCCCGGTAAAGGGTTATACTGGCCCCAAGTGAAGAAATTGATACCACAATTTGAGAGTACTAACTACCCAGTAGTGACCTAGAGGGTTTTTTAAACCCTTTCTGTAGTGGGGGTGAACTCCTTAAATAAGGCTCCTATGATATTCTACTCCTGCTCTATATATACTTGTGCTAACCCTATTTTTATGTGTGCTTAAAAAATGACAAACACCTTAGGATTGGTCACTGGAGAAGTGTGTCATATTGGTGGAGGAAGAAGCGATGCTCACAAATGGCGCTGGGAACTAACTACACTTGACCTGTGCAAATGTAGCAGTCTGAAGCTTGCCAATAACGGAGGAGACAACTTATTGATATCAAATGACGTCAACGTGATACGAAAATATCTTGGAGTCATATGCGATAAAATCGGTATGTAGAGATTGATTGTATGAACTTGATCTTTCTGAAAATCAAAGTCTGGAAAACGCTTTTATTTTTGTTGCTGTGAGCGTGTTTAAGAAATAGTAAAAGGACATCGCCGGTTAAGGTAAGAAGGAGGCCCTCTATAATCATAATTATATTCCACCATCATTTTTGAGTTGCTGTTTAGAACTATTTTGTCATGCAAGCAAGGTTTTTTGTATCCCAAAAATACACTTGTATCGAGAAAAATAAAACGTTTCAAATTCACCTTGAAACTATGAAAAAAAATCATCATGAGAACTATAGAAGGCCTCCTTCTTTCCATATCAGGCGATGCCATTTAACGAAACCATTGATCTAACACGTAATGACGAGATGTTGGCAAAATAAAAATAGGTAATATGTTATCAAGCAATATATAATTTTTATATTCATAAAAAAAAATTGATATTTTCATTAACACGCGGGACATATAAACCAAAGTCACCGCAGGCCAATTTGAACAATATGACATGGGTGGCAAGATGATCCAGATAAACCTCTGTTTACATTTGAGGCAATTTCGGTCAAATCATATGGAGTCTGGAGTCTTGCCCCACGTCGCGATCAGAAGTACGTACGTAATCTGCAACCAATTTAAAAGCTTAAAGTGATTGAAACCCGATTTGACTCCTGCATGACCTTTGTCCTTACAGTTGCCTCTTTTTCACTTTTGCCATTTTTTTTTTTTTGGGGGGGGGGCGCGAATTTTTTTTTTTAAAAAAAGTCAACTTTTGAAAAAAAAATCGACCCGAAGAAAAAATCATTATTACGGGCCTGCCAGGAGGCAGGAAAAGGGTAACGTGATAGAAGGTAAATAAGATTGGACATCTTGGGTAGGATTTCGAATCAGAGGACCCTGTGCCCCAGTCCCATAGCCAGGGATGGCAAGCCACGAGGGCGTCCCTGCCCCGGCCCGGCCAGCGATTTCCTGCTCATATGTGTGTTCATATGATGACGTCATGGCATCTTTTTGGTCTTTTCTAGCCTAAACTCAGTGAGCTTTGGTGAGTTTTGGGCGTGTTAGGTTTAAGGTGACCCCTTTCTTGTAACCCAATGTTCATTGTAGCCAAGTTTGGTTTGAATTGATAACTTCCAAATGGAGAACATTAACCAATCCTAAAACTTCAACCAAAAGTAACCTATTTAGATCCAATTTGACCTCTACATGACCTTTGACCTCAACTTCTTTATAGTTCAACATTTCCTCCTACCCGCTGATAATTGTTACCAAGTTCGGTTTGAACTGACGTCATACTTTTGAAATGGGAATTTTTTTACCAAAATACATACACACACATACATGCTGTGACATGCATATGCACATACATACATACATACATACATACACACATACGTGCATAAAAACAAAACATTCAGATGATACAGAAATTTCGATGTCCTAGTCTGAGCAAGCTCATAGAAAAGACAAACACAATCAACTCGAGTTGAATTTCCAACTCTAAGGATCTTAGAATGACATGCTTGATATAAAACATTTGTCAAGATTTTGGGATTACCTGTTGAACTTTAGTATGGTTATGGACACTAGAAATAAAATGTGTAACAGAGGGCGACAAATACACTTTCTAAAGCGTTTTGCCAACGTACAACAAAATAACGGCTTATAGGAATTGTCTCACTTTACCCGTAAACATTTCGGAATGTTTTAGTTTTTAGATTACTCAAGTACCGATTTATTTGCCAAATAGAGAATGAAGCTAGTTCACAATTAATCTCTTAGCAATTTACATTAACATTTAGCATTTACAATAATCTCGTGCATTCGATCATTAAGCTTCCATCGAACCATAAAAATTTAAGCTGTATTCAAAACCTCTTTCGTAATTAAAAAAAAGATCCAAACTACACCAAATGTCACTTAAGTAAATGCACCGGATCGTTTATTTTATTTTATGTTCAATGTTCATAGAACAATCGATGCGAACTTTGGTTTTATGATTTTTTATAAATTTTGCCAGATGAAAATGAGCTAAAATGTTTGGTATTATTACTTCTTTCACACGGGAGTAGGGACTATGACAGGATATATCTTGGGAAAGCTTTCATTGCATAAGATCAAAATATAATGACCAGATGGGTATATTTTTCGTTTAACTTCTCGAAAGTGTTGTCCTTCGTTGAACTCTTTTTGGATTGATATTTACTCTTTTTGAGTGGAAATTTACTCTTTTTAAGTGCTAGCCACTCATTTTGGAGTGGTTTACAAGAGTTTCACTCTTTTGGGGAGTGACATTTTTACTCGTTTACATTTAGAGTGTATGATGCTGGAGCAATTTTGTTTTTAAATTCCCTGATCGGAATATAGCTATCCATTGGGTCCATAAGTATCTGGTCCTTATCCTTGGTCTCAGGTAATTCAAATAATAATAATAATCATACTAATAATAAAGAAGAAAACAAAAACTCAAGCAAAGATAAAAAATACAGCAAGTAAACTTGCGTCATCCCCCTGGCAAGATGGCAGTCTGAAACATGACCTCAGATGACCTTTGACCTTGGTCCATGACCTTTACATCATCACCATTGCCGTGCACCCCTATGCACCCTTACCCCGCTAAATCGGACTTTCTTCAACTTTTCGAAGTAAAGGAGACGCGAAAAACGAAAACCTAACCAAACACCTAACCAAACTGGAACCAAACACATTACAATAACATACATACACATTACATACAGACATTCGCACCCTCGCAATATCCCATATGCCTTTTCAAGCCATGGGGATAAGGGATTATAAAAACAGAAGGGGTGGTAACCAACGCCTTTTCGGTTCGTTAGATAAGGGCTAACAAAAAATAGACAAGCACAAATCACAGAACATACTACTTGATTCAAAAGACTATAACTCGGCATATACTTAACTAATGGGAATGATAATTGCAGTGAATTAAAGCTAAAGAAATAACATATCCGTTAATATAACATTATATTGGCATTTTATCACATCAGCACATTATGTTGGGGCATAATCATGGTCCATTTTAATTTACTTACCCTACTCTGTATTGTCAATGTATTTTAAAAATATAAATTCTTAAAGTACACCTGTTTTACGACGTAAATGCAAGTATACTAAAAAATAAATGACTTTCTTTTTTAATTCGAATTTCCGTTATTAAGAAATCCACACCGGCAATTTCAATAACTGTATTTAACTGTATACTCGTTCACCATGACACATTAAGAAAGAAATGAAGAACTATTAATAATATAATATAGCCTTACTTCAAACCATATCAAAACATAGGATGGATCATTAATCTACTCTAATGGTGCTTTAGCATGCGATAAATATATGTCATTGTAAGAGAACACATTTGTATCTTAAACTTCTTAAATCATTATTAATAGAAGAAAATCGTTAAAAGCATGTGATAAGTCAAGTGTGCAGTCGCGACTCTACGTAGTTTAAGCTCTTTTACACTGCCTCATTTAACAGATCCATATACCATAAATACAGACTGTCCCCCCAAAAAACTTAACAATCAAAGATTATTTATTGCCAACAACGTATGTTTATCTCATCTGAAAGTTGACTGATTCTCTTTTAGAAGTGTTCCAGCTTTCAAGAGATTTTTAGTTGGTTTAATTAGGGGGTCTGGTTCAGGAGTTATGGCCAATTATCTGAGACACTTGAAACCCCCGTTGGTCCAGTTTCGGCTATCCCAATATCAACACAGTTTCCATTGAAAATCAACTTAAAGACATTCTAGGTATAGAGCGTTGCTCCTTGTGATATAACATACTTTATAAGTTTATAATGTCATAATTGCCAATAAAATAATGTAGCATTGGAAAATTTTAATCCCAGACTAGTCAGGGGGAATTGTGGGCGCAGGGTGGAAATGGAGTACAGACTTTTTCTATCGACCGATTTTTGTTTATGAGGACCTAAGCCAATAATTTCTAGAGGGTGTGCAAAATTTCGTGCAGTGGCATTTTCTAAAAATCCAATATGGCCGCTACCACTCTCAAATTCATTCAAATGGCCACAATTTTATACTCTATATCCAGGTTTTAAAGTACGGGGAATATACTTCACGGGTTCTTGATGTGATTTGATCACAACATTACCATCAAATCCAATATGGCCACCCAAAACCCAATATACCCAGAAATCATTCAATTAACCATAACCTCATTAAGTATTTGTGATAGAGACATAATTATGGGCTCTATAACCAGTAGGAACTCATATCTGACATTTCAAGTGTGTTAACATGCTCACCAATCAAGATAGCAGCCAATATGACTGCCTTTTGAGATCTAAAAAACTACAAATTGTCATATATTCATAATATATTGGCCGTCATGTTGAATTTTAAGCATGTTGTCAAAACAAAAATACCAGGTACGAGTTTGTAATGTTCAAAGACATACATCTCATAATTTGATTTGCAACTTTAAAAGTCAATTTGGATGCTATAACTAAATACAATACAGGTGTTTCGTAATTTATAGGTTTTAAAAAAAGTAGCCACACTGGCCCCCATCTTAACATTTTTGCATGCTAACGAAACAAAAATGCCAGATAAGAATGTCAAATGGTCAAATACTTATCCCATATACCTTAATGTATGTTGAATGCACACCTTTATAATGATAATTATTAATGTAACTACATATAGAGGGATAATATAGGTTTTGAGTATATTTAAAGGCGGCTATATTGCCTGTCATCTTGAATTTGGAAAATGTCGATTACAGAAAAATGCCAAATAAGGGTTTCTAGTGATCAAATACATATACCTCATAAGTGTAAAGTATAAAGCATACATATAGACACTAGAATCAAGCCTCTACACTGCAAAATGTGGAGAACACTTGACGTGTCCGGATGTGTTTACAATGCATTCTAGAGATGAGTGTATGTTCAATTGTAATAGATTTTGAACACCTACAGAACATGTAGGTGTTCAGGATATATTCTATATATCGTCGGGTGTATTACATAGTGACGGATGTTGATTTTTTATCATTTTTACGAAATTAAGGGAAATACTACTAAATACCAAAATCTTCAAACATGCCAAGTGCAGAACCTTGCAAGCACTTCATTAATTAATAATCTTAATTAGAAATTTTGCAATTTTGACGTATGTTGCATAACAGCGACTTTGGTGTATTACATAGTGACGGATGTTGAACCCTCTGTCAAAGAAGTGTATACTTGATTTCCCACCAAGGCTTTTTAAATACATTTGTTAGTAAATATTCTCATCTTAAATTTATAACTGACACAAGCAAAATATGTAATTAATTTATAAATATCGATATTAGTAGAAATTAAAAGCGTGAATCGCGGCAATCCACTCAACATCCGTCCTTATGTAATAAACCAAATTGAGCAGATTCGCGATGACGGATGCTAGTTTGACGGATGTTCAGAAAACGCCGATCACAGTTTTCCATAATGACGGATGCTAAATAACGCTTTAGAATAGGGAAAATTCAACATCCGTCACTATGTCGTGAACATAATTGCCGATTTGCGTATTTTTGGGTGTGACCGGATATGATGGTTGACTTTTCAATGAAATACATCCATTTTATCAAGTAAGAATTCATGAATATTAGCTAAAATAAATTTCCAGTTGTTAAAGCAATATTGGCACATTTTTTGAAGAGCGCCACCAATTTTCAAAATTTGATATTTTTGCACAGTTACGTTGGTAATTGTCTTGGAAACTATATTTGCCAACGAGAATGCTAAAAAATGCGTATTTATCACAAAATAAGCGATTTTGTAATTAGAATTGGGATCCCAGATTGGACTTAACGGCAGAGCTGGAATGCTACGTTTATGTCCGTCCATGATGAAATAGTGCCACTTCGAGAAAATAACCTCTAACTGACTTGCCCGAACTCTTAAAACAACTAATGGATGAGCATAGACACGTACATGGCGCTATTTCCCGGCTATTTCACATTGGAAGGCCGTTTCCAGCAGCCGTTGAATTATTATCGGGGATCCCCGATAATAATTATTCTAGTACAAAATTCCTTCGTTTGTGACACATAGACATTTTCGACCTTAACCATTGACAGGTATAGTTTACTAGCCAGTTACCAATGCAACCGTGTAAAAATCTCAACATTGAAAAATTGGGGGCGCCCTTCAAAAAAATGTGCTAATATTGCTTTCAATTAAAGCAATATTAGCACATTTTAATTTCGTTTCTTAATCGGAGTTGATTGTTTGAATCGTATGTGGGGATGTGTACGGACCCTCTTGAGTTCGCGATTTTTCAAATGCGATTTTCTCAGAAACAAAAATTCGTATTTGATTAACATCCGTCACTATGTAATACACCCGACGATATCATAATAGATATAATCTTAGGAGTTACGATCTTTTAATGATTTCGAGCGCATATTTGACTTTTGAGAAGCCATATTGTATTTTTGTGGCAGTGTAATGATAACATTACATTACTAACACTTCTTCGTACTTAAAAACACATGAGTACCGCAAACAAAATTGTCTCTATCAGGGATTTTTAGTGGTTTCGGACATGGAAGCAGCCATATTGGATTTTCAAAAATGCCACTGCACCAAATTTTGCACACCCTTCAAAAATTATTGGCTTAGGTCCTAAACTAAAATCTATCGTACTCCATTTCCATCCTTCAGGCAGTGTGTGCAAACTTCCCCCTGACTAGACGGCTGACCCATAAAACCACCCTTGTTGAAAGTAAACTCAGCCTTCCTTTCCTTTATTGTTCTTTGTTCAACACCGGTTTCTTCATTATGCTCCTCCCTGGAATCTTGGAGGCAGTGGGGAGTGGGACAGGGGAAATGGCTCTCCCCATCACAGGGTTGTCCGCAAATTTGTCCCCCAACAGAGACTTGTGGCTGTCCCCTTGGTTTCAGCAGTAAAATTCCCAAAATTTACATGAATTACTGTCCCCCTGAGAGTGAGTCCCATAATTCCCCCCCCCCCCCCACAACATAATTTCTGGTGCTTGATTCTTTGGGACAGATTACCAGGATCCAGTTATTAATAATTTGCCAACCAATATCATACAACGTACTGATAGTGGTGTCGCTACAGCTAATGTGACCTGGGTTGAACCAACTGCAACCGACAATTCTGGGCTTCAAACCATTACATCAAGTCACAGTCCTGGGGAGTCTTTTTCTATTGGTGTCACAATGGTCAAATATACGTCTACAGATCCATCCGGCAATACCGTCACCGAAGGGTTCACCATCACTGTTGAAGGTAATTTTGTTTGATTAGTGGATTATGAGTTTATTATTAGTGGTTATTGGATCGTCCGATTTCTACTTGATCCTTAATCCACCATTTTGTTGTCATTGATAGAAACGTATAACGCAACAAACAATATAATTATTATTTAAAATACAATGCGAATATTTAAAATGCAAAAGTTATAAAAATACACCTAAAATAGTGACCAGCACCAGACAAATTTTCTTAAATCTGAATAGAATATTTTTAAAAAGTGAATTATTTAAACGTCACGGACATCGTCTAAGTTTCACTGAGGTCCTTTTCGAGCACAGAATATTGAATATGAAGAGACGAGTACGGACTTGGTAATACTATCCATGAGTTTAGCATATTTGTAATCGCATTTCAGTTTTTAAGAATGCAGATCTGTAAGAATTGAGCAAAACTAAAAAATGCGGAAAAAATTTGAAAAGATTGAAAATGTTTGTGGGGAGAGGTTTATTGAGTTAGTAATAAAAAATGATGTTTAAAAATGTGATTTGCCTGTTTGCCATGTCGACAGGGAAAACAGAGGGATACCCTAAATGGTAAGAAATTACATTTTGAAAATCTTACAAATTTGGGGTTTTCTGCAACCATTACTAGAAGGACTTATACCGAGTTTAGCATATTTGTAAGCGCCTTTCAGTTTTAAAATAATGCAACCGATCCTGATCTGTTAGCCTTAGTAACCAGCCCTCTCGATCCAATTTCAATCCTAATGGAAGAACATTGTTAGCCGGCGTCCCTAATGTCGTTAGTAAGAGAGGCGTACTTTTCTACCTTTCTAGCATGGGCCGCATCGATATTTGTCTCAAAGGGATGGGCAGCTCGATAATAGTAATCTTTTTGGTTGATGGCTCAAGGATAACAATGTAAGGCTTTTGTGGGGTTGAAATAATTGACGGTGGAATAGTTCCCCCACATAAAAGTAGATAAGTACATGTTAATGACATAAACAATATCGACTCTCAATGTATTAGCACTCGGTGTTGTTACAACGTCTCGTGGACGCAAAGATGAGAAATACACTTTAAGGTTAGGGGCTCAAAAGCCCAAAAATAGCATGAAATTATTATTCACCTCTGCAATAATGACCTAACTGGAACGCTTAAAAATCCAATATGGCTGCTATTATTATGCAATTAAATTACATATGACCTTGATTTTTGTCGGTATCCCCCATATGTTTATTATGTAAATAAGTGAATGTCATAGGTCGTTTACAGCAAAAATTAAAATTATGGTAGCCCGCTACCCTAAACCCAAACAAATGAGGCTTGTGCACAAAGACCTGATTTTAATACAATAACATAACATAATTTATTACGATTTTTAGGCGCCTCAAATTTATAGGCGCCTGAAATCGTCTTTTTTAATAGTAAAAACATTGATTTCTTTTAAGTCTCTCCCATTTTACTCATAAAAGTGAATGTCCATGAGTTGAGTGCATATGCCGTTTTCTGTAGTGCAAGGTATACTTTTACTTTCTGCTTAAACAGATGTTGAGAATCCAGTCATCAATGAAGTTCCAGCCAACAGCATACAAAGTACTGGTAGTGGAGTCGCTACAGCTATTGTGACCTGGGTTGAACCAACTGCAACCGACAATTCTGGACTTCAAACCATGACATCAAGTCACAGTCCTGGGGAGTCTTTTTCTATTGGCGTCACAACGGTTAAATATACGTCTACAGATCAATCCGGCAATGCGGTAACCAAAGGGTTCAACATCACTGTTGAAGGTAATTTGTTCTTAAATTTTAGTATTGTTGTTAATATAAACTAGAGGAGAAAGACATAAAAATATATCACACTCCTGCAGACGTAAATCTAACTTATTAAATCTAATCTAAATCTAGATAAACTAAATGCACCTGTTTGAAAAAGGAAATCTAGCTTGCAAAGTCACATCAGGATGTTTTTGTGTTTTTTTTTTCTTTTTTTTTTCGAATTCATTCAAAGTCGCCGGGGCATAACTTTCCAGTCGTTTTTTTCACAGCGGAGTCCGGTCAAACAACTCTAACGACGTTTATGTGCGGAACTTTTTTATCACCAATTTTAAGTTTCAAACATATAATAAGTAAGCCTCGCAGCTATAACATGAATATACTGCAAAACGGATCTGTGGTTTAACCTTCTATTTCTTTTAATAATCCAAAGTTGGAAAAGAGTTTTTTAAGTTGAGATCAGTTGTTGCAATTAACTACTTAACCCATCATTACAAATTATTTTAGGTTTAATATAATTTTTTATAACAAAAAAACAAACTGTTTTTTTTTTTATAACAAGAGCACGATTGTTATTCAAAATCTTTCACATATTTATGCAACAATGTGATGTCCAGCAGTTGTATGGATATGCCATTTTCCCCGCTCAATGCAAGAAAGCATCAGGTAATAATTATAAGTTACTTTATTTTGAAACAGATGTCGAGAATCCAGTTATCAATAACGTTCCAGCCAACATCATACAAGGTACTAATACATAGGTGTGTCGCTAACGCTAATGATGGACCCGTGGTTGAACCAACTGCAACCCCCGAACAATTCTGGACTCAACCATGACATCAAATCACAGTCCTGGGGAGTCTTTTTCTATTGGTGTAACTACAGTTTCATCTACGTCTACAATCCATCCTGCATATGGCAACCGAAAGGTTCACATTACTTAGTTGAAGGTATTTGGTTCTTATATAGCGAAAAGACACAAAATACATCACAATGCAATTGAGAGATTGTTCTGTAAAACTTATTACAAATTCCGCAAGATCTGCACGGTTTTCTGCACGTGATGTCTTACTTCTGCAACTGTATTTCACCAAACTAGTCACAATTGGTGTTACTCTTCTTGGGATCTATCAAGAGTTCCCAGATTTCTAGATCGAAGCTTAGATCCGTGAATGATTCCATCTGAATATCGTCATATCTGGTGTAATGTAACAAATCCAATTGTTGAACCATTCACCCGATGCATGTTTCAACACCAAAATAAAATTGCAGCGATCGGTATCATAAAGGACCAACCATCCCATGTAGCTGTCTAAGATGGATATTGGTGTATCGGGTGACTACTATTATGTATATACAAAAACCATGAACCCTTTACTGTGTTATTTTAATATTTTTTTCAATTTTTTGATGCCAAACCGTCATTTGTATATTAGTGGGTGCACTTTATTTGCTTCCTTAGATTAAACGTGCATTATTAATCATCTTTATTCAGTCTATATATACATGTAAAAATAAAGAAGTGTAAACATCTAAAACCAAGACACTGGCCTATACTGGCCACCTAGGCAGGGTAATAATCCAGTACAATGTTTATAAATTAAGAATAAAAAATATACACGTACAAAATTATATACTTTTTTTAAAAAGCCAAACAGCCAAGGAACCAATCACGACAGGCACGCTGCCAATATGCCTAAATAGGGGTAGAAACGTTCCATTCACGCTCGTGTCTTGCTTGGAAAATTGAAAAAGAAGCCAAATTTTTTTTGGAGATACTGCTTTTGAGAGCTGTATATTTAACGTTGGACTTTAAGGTACGGAGGAGACCTCTTAGACGCGTCTTATTATTTTTGCGATAAGACCCCTTGTCCTATTTTTAAGGGGATCAGGGTACACTTATAACCAGCGTCCGAGATGTCTCCAACTAGGGCAGCATATCTGTCGGTCTTCAGTTTGTTAGCTTTATCAACATTTGTCTCAAATGGCACTGTAAGCTCAAATAAAATTACTTTTTTGAGCGGGGAAAGTAAGAACAACATCTGGTTTGTGAGTAGTCGGAATGATATCAGGAGGAACTGTCCCCCTCCAATGAGGTACCTTTCTACATCAGCAGTGATCACGACACCTTTGTCTTTAAAAATGTTGCTATCTTCAAAAGCAGTAATCAATAATGAATCTTAAGGTGCAAGCACTTTCGGCGTACTATTAACAATGCCGTTGGACGAGGCATAGCCTAGGGAACCTCTGTGTCATTCTTTTGTTGTAACGGTAACAACCAACTCTGAAAAACATGGGCTAGTTACACATAGGCGTGGAGCAGGGAAAAAGGAACAAACAACAGACGTCTGGCCTTTTATAGTTCCCAACAAAAGACGTTGTTACGTAATTCAAAATAATGCATGGATTTACTTCATCTGGGTAGTGGGGACTCATTATGTAATCATTTACCTACTCTAATATGATTACTGGGGGTTTAAATCCAACTTTAGGAGCAGCAGTGTATATATTTCAAGTGAAATTCAATTTATTGCAGATTAATAGACTAAATAGGTCTAGGTATGGGAAGTTGAATTTCTGTTGAGTGCAACGAATTCGTAACTGCTAGTTACAATTTATTGCATTCACCAGGAACACTAGTCATGTAGATAAGCCGATTTATTTTGAATTAGATATGCATGCATTACTCCATATTTCCATTTGCTAACGATGACATATGTTAATTTTTAGTAGCATTCACTCGACGGTTATACTTTCTTTGGGACAGATTCTGAGGATCCAGTTATCAAAAACGTTCCCGCCAATATCGTACAAAGTACTGATACTGGAGTCGCTACAGCTATTGTGACCTGGGTTGAGCCAACTGCAACCGACAATTCTGGACTTCAAACCATGACATCAAGTCACAGTCCAGGGGAGACTTTTTCTATCGGTGTCATAAAGGTTAAATATACGTCTACAGATCAATCCGGCAATGCGGTAACCGAAAGGTTCAAAATTACTGTTGAAGGTAATTTGTTCTTCAATTTTAAGTGTTGTTATTAATATCATCTGGAGGAAAAAGACTAAAAAAATAATCATTAAATCTAATCGAAATCGCAGATAACGCAGGTGCACTTTGAAAATGGATATTAGCTTGCAATGTCATATCAGTAACTTTTAGGGTACAAAAAGTATATCAATGAGAAATGCCTAGACTCTATGAAGCAATTTTGGAGCTTCATAAAATCATCATGGCAGTACAGTGGCAGATGGCATTCAATGTCCAGAAATGTTATGTTATGCATATAACTCATTCGCTATCGCCACTGAAACACTCATATTCATTGAATGGTATAAAATTGCAAGAAACGAATGAGCATACATATCTTGGGGTAGACATCAGCAACAAATTAACATGGAACTCACACATAGATCGCATATCAAGTAAAGCAAGTAGAACTCTGGGTTTCCTTAAAAGGAACTTATACGACTGCCTCAAACACATAAAAGAAATCTCATATAAAACCTTGGTTAGGCCCATATTGGACTATTGTTCACCTGTATGGGACCCGCATACGCAAAAGCACATTAATCAACTGGAATCTATACAAAACAGAGCCGCAAGATTTGTGACTGGGGACTACAAAAGAGGCAGCGGCGTTACCGCCATGAAAAATTGTTTGAAAAGGGAATCTTTGCAACAAAGTCGTCAAGTCCAACGTTTAATAACCTTTCAACAAGCTCTTGCGGGTAACCTGCCATCCCAGTACACGATGCCCTACTACCGGTCAAACGGACTCTTCGCCATACAGCACCCTCGTCGAAAAAATTCATACCAATCTATGCAAGCAAGAACTGCTACAAATTTCCTTTATCCTAAAAACACTGGTTAACTGGAACGACTTGCCAAAAAACTGAGATACAGGACAAACAGCAATTTAAAGAAGCCGTCATAAATCACATGATCTGTCAACCATATTACCTATTATTACCACTCTCTCCACATCAAGTTAACATCAAGCGCACGGTTCGCCCCTTTGTAGAGGTGCTGTGCAGTACTGGAACAAGACAAGTGTTGGAATTAATTCAAAGTCGTAGTCACTTTACACAGAATCCGTTCAGTAACTCTACTACGTTATGTTCAGTTAAGTCCAAACTCATAATGAGAACTGCTGACGGCTGTATACGGATATAATTAATATACTGCATAATTCTCACAATTTACTCATAAAAGTGTTGGTCAATGAGTTCACAACTAGCAATATATCTGATCATTCTTATAAATGGTATCTTGAAATCCCCTCATCCTGATGGGGGATTTCAATGCCAAACTAGGGACAGATTACCAGGCATGGACACCCACATTGGGTAGATATGGACTTGGAAAAATCGACGACAGAGAAGAAAAGCTCCTGGAATTCTGTGCACTCCACAAACTGGTTGTATGCAACACTTAATTCCAACACAAGGAGTGTAGAAAGGCAACATGGACATCTCCATGTGGGCAATATAGAAACATGATTGACTTCATCATTACCCAACTGGACAACTTGAAAACCTTTCAGAACTGCAGATCTTACTGCTCAGCCGATGTCGGTTCAGACCACAACCTGGTGCTGGCTATAAGGTGAAATTTATACCTACCAAAACCAAACGTATAACAACGGTACCCAAGAAGTATGACGTCAGTCGATTCAGCGACCCCACAATTGCAGCAGAATTCTGTGCAAAGATAGGTGGTGCCTTTGGACCACTCCTCCAATTAGAAGACACTGATGTTGAAGGGCTATGGACCAACTTCAAGGAAACAACCAATAAAATAACAGAGGAAACAGTGGGTGTGAAAAGGGCCCGGCAAATTAAGGGGCTCCCTGAAGAAGTAAGGAAGGTATGCCATCAAAGAATGACAGCAAGGATCCAATGATGAACAACCCCACTGCACATAATAAGTCCAAATATTCCAAACTGAACAAGGAGGTCAAATATCAAGTAAAGAGCTGGAAGAAGAAGCTGCTCGAAAAGGAAGTTAAAGAGATGGAAGACGCACATGCTAGGAACAATAGCCATGAACTCTTCAACTGCATCCGTAGACTAGCAAGTGAAAGAGTTCAACTGCCAGCAGCTGCCAAAGACAAACATGGCTCCCACAAAACTGCTCCAGATAAAGTAATGAAGTGCTGGGAAGAACACTTCAGCAAACATCTCAACACTGAATTCCCCAGATATGAAGAAGTACTTCACTCCATCCAAGAACCTGGCAATTCTAACTCAACAGGCATGCCTTTCTCAATAGAGGAAGTAGAAGAGGCAATTAAGAAACTGAAAAATAACAATGCATGTGGATGGGATAAAATCTCTGCTGAAACCCTGAAAGCAGGTGGCCCAGCTATGAGACAGCTACTGTTGAAAATAATCAACATTGCCTGGGTAGAAGGGGAAATTCTAGAAGACTGGAGCAAAGGCCTGATAACTCCAGTATACAAGAAAGGTGAGAAACTAGATCCCGCCAACTATAGAGCAATTACTTTACTGTCCATCCCAGGGAAAGTATTCTGTAGAATGATTCTGAACCGGATCCAGGACACCATAGATGACTACCTTGGAGAGGAACAATGTGGATATAGAAGCTCAAGAGGTACTACTGATGCTGTATTTATTGTTCGCCAAGTGCTAGAGAAGGCCAAAGAAAGACGCATTCCTATACACTGGAACTTTGTAGATTTTAAAGCAGCATTTGATACCATTTGGAGAGAGGCACTCTGGAAATGCTTAAGATCAATTGGAGTAGACAGCAAGCTGGTAGACCTAATTGAAAAGATGTATGAGCAAACCATATGCTCATTAGTGGTGAATGGAAAACTCACTGACTGGTTCGAGGTCTTAGTTGGTGTGAGACAGGGATGCCTTCTATCTCCATGCCTCTTCAATCTCTTCTTAGAATTTGTAATGAGAGGAGTTCAAAACCTAGGCTCCGGAATCCAAATGGGAGAGATGAAAATCAACAACATTGGTTATGCCGATGACACAACCCTGCTGGAAATGGTCTTTGAAAAGTTACAGCTATCCACAGAAGAACTGGAAAAAGCCTGCGCCAAATGGGGAATGAAGATCAACCCATCAAAATGCAAGATCATGTCCGATGACCCAAGAGACATCACCCTTAACCAGACACCCATTGACAAAGTAAATGATTTTGTCTTTCTCGGAAGTAATGTTCTTTCGGTAAAGGAGGACATCAAGAGGCGTACACGACTGGCAGCATGGGCATTCGGTAGACTCAGGAATACCATCTGGAGCAATCATGACATTACAAGATCGCTCAAAGTCAGAATATACCAGTCTCTTATACTCCCCATTGCCACCTATGGAGCAGAGTCATGGGTATTGCGCAAGGCAGACTGCCAAAAGCTAGAAAGCTTTGAGATGAGATGTCTCCGGTCCATCCTAGGAGTGAACCTTCTGGACAAAATTAGAAATGATGAAATTAGACAGCGTCTGAACATCACATGCACCATCACGGATGCAGTCACCAGGAGACGGCTGAAGTGGTTTGGACATGTCATCAGGATGCCGGAACACAGATTACCATACCAAGCCTATACGCAAGACTTCAACAAGCGTAGGAAGCCAGGTCGCCTACCAGCAAGATGGAAGGACCAGATCCCCAAGGACACAGGCTTGGACCTCCAAAATGCCGAATCTATTGCAAAGGGCAGACCAGAATGGAGGAGAATTATTCATGAGAGAGCAAAGGGACACCCCGTCCTATGCAGTTAAGTCAAGTAAGTCAAGGTATCTTGGAAAAGACAATGTTAATATAGCTGGCCAAACTACAGGAACAATTATATCAAAAGTCCCTAGTATTGGTCAAAGGAAGTCTAACCAGATTGCTCTGCCACACTCTCTCCAATTTTGCTTCACTCAAATATAATCAAATATAATAAAGTCTACTCAGATGAGGTTTTTCCAATACGCTTCTCACATTGATTCAAAAATGCATCAGCCTTTAATATGGTCATCAAAACTGGAGAACATTACAACATTATATCGTACTCATATACATCACATTCAATTGAGATTATTCTGTAAAACATGACTGTTTAGTTTGCTCTGATGATGGCATTTGCTAGAGTGTCGAAAGCTCAGCCTTCCAATATGGATGCCTCTGGGGAAAGATTATTTTCTACTCATGTTTACCAACCTAGAGTACCAAGTACTTTCAAATCCTAATATTGAATCTGAATCCGTTAACACATGGTTTACATTATTATAGATTAATAATTGCCTAATTATTTACTTCTTGTGACTAAAATGATGAGACAAATCAATGTACAAGCACTGAAAGTGGGTCTAAAAGGGCCGCAGGAATAAGGTCCATTGGACAAGCATCAAAATTCAGGGCAGGTGCATGTGTAGTTACTGCCATGTTGCATTGAAATATATACATATCAAATTAAGACTATTGACCTACTGTTTCATCAATTATATTATTCACCACGAAAAAATGTGTTTTCCTGTCGTGTAATAAATTAGGTTAATAACTGCACAATTTCTTTTTTTGCTAGATTAATATTTTCAAAAGCTCCATCTTTATATCGAGCCAAAAATACAGAATTTTATTGAGTTGCACCATGCTTTAAATTTGAATTAACTAATTTAACATTTAAATTATTAATTTTGTATTATTGAATTTAAATGATGCATTCTCCATGTTTCCATTTGCCAACGATGACGTATGTTAATTTTTAGTTGCATTCACCCGACGGTTATACTTTCTTTGGACAGATTCCGAGGATCCAGTTATCAATAACGTTCCAGCCAACATTATACAAAGTACTGGTAGTGGTGTCGCTACAGCTATCGTGACCTGGGTTGAACCAACTGCAATCGACAATTCTGGATTTCAAACCATGACATCAAGTCACAGTCCTGGGGAGTCTTTTTCTATTGGCGTCACAACGGTTAAATATACGTCTACAGATCCATCCGGCAATGCGGTAACCGAAGGGTTCAACGTCACGGTTGAAGGTAGCCTTTGTATATCACGATTTGATAAACCTGTCTGTTATACATTATTTTGTATTGTTTTATGTTTTATAAAAACATTGTGCTGAAATATGTTGAAACAAATACCCCCAACCCACACACACAGACACACACACACACACACGCGCGCGCGCGCACACACACACACACACACACACACACACACACACACACACACACACTCACACTCACAAGTGCATATCTAGAGAATAAAAATGAGGTGCTATGATCACGAAATATTGTCAACAATAAGATTATACGAGTTGCACAATTTTTCCCAAAAAAAAACCGCTTTGAATCTTGCGTTTTTATTAGCAGACACTATAGTTTTGTTGTTTCTCATATCACTATTCAATATGTGAAATACACTCTATTTTTTAATCAATGATTATTGGAAAGGTAACCATCCTCATCTTTGAGTGAAATATTAGTATTAAAAGTTGACAGGCATTGTTGGGTAAAATATTATCCCCGTTGCGTAAGGGTGATTCAACTTTGACTAATATTTTATTCAAAGATTACTCAACATTTTTACAGTATACAGTGTCCTTGTGATTGAGTGTGCTACCATTTGTGTTCTATATTGATTACTGCACACATCATTTATTTCAGCCTTGTCTATAAAGTCGCGGTTTATTACGTACATGTTGTCATGGTAGCTAGGACACTCTCTCATCATGCTCATGGGGAACTCCAGCTTCGTTGCACCGGTGTAGAAGTAATTATAGTCCGCCGTACTCATAGTCCGGCTACAACTGTAAATAATAGGGCACTCGATTCAGTTGACTCTTCACGCAACATTAGTTTCACCCTTTATTCTGTTGTCGTCTATGGAGGCCGGACTTTGGCTCACGGCGGACTATAATTACTTTCACACGGGTCTTACGACTTGCTTAATGGCTCCAGATTTGTGACTTACTTGCCATGCTTGATGGAAACTTGATGTGTCCCTTCCCTGTCCTTTGCGGTAGATTAAAAAAATCCTATCACATTGTTTAGTTTGGTTATTTTTTTTTAGATGCATCTAAGACGGCCATCTTTAATTTAAAAATAGCCGCCCATTTCCCCCCCCCTGGCTTAAAAAAAGGGGGGGGGGGTGCGACAGAAGATTTCTTCTTTGTGTCAGTGTGTGTGTGTTCCATTTTGGTTAGGTTGTCGGTTAGATCGTTGGGTATGTTGTTGGTTAGGTTGACTGCTTTTTGTATCTCCTGGACAAACGCTGGGCCAATTGCAACCAAACTTGATTAGAAGAGCCACTGGCCCAAAGTTCATATGTGGTGCATTCCGATTGTGGTGAGAGGTCATGACCTTTGACCTTTGATCGCATTCTCTTGCTCCCTGCCAGGGGATCTTGCAAGTTTTAACTTGAAGTATTTTTAACGGATCTTTGCACTAAGAAAACAAAAATGATGATTTCTTTCATGAATCCTGAATATTTTCAGAACATATAATATGGTATTTTTTTTCGAACCATAATTGCAATGGACAATCCAAGGAAACACAAACATTATTTAACACATGACCGCCATCTTGAATTTCAAAATGGTCGACATTGCTTTGTGCTTGATATGAGATCTTTGCATTCATAACACATACAATGATAATTGCTTCTTCGAACGATATATTTTTGGTAATGGATATTCTGAAGAAAAAATCCCTACTATCCAGGAGAATCCAGTGAAAAGCCCTCAACACTGGTATATGAAAGATCTTTATAGAGCCCAAGCAAGAGACAATGAGGCAGGTCAAAGAAGGCACTGAATACATTGACAAGAGTGGGTTGCCGAATAGACTTAAATTTTCGTGTTGGCAGTATAATATCATGCCACAAATCAATGCACATATTGGAAATCAAGCCACATTCCCACTCAACTGAAGATGAACATCTTCCAAACATATTGCCTCTCATGTTCAATATTGTTTAATGGTTGCAAAATATGGATCCTCTCACAGAAGATGGAGGATTGCATTAATAGCAACGCCACAACTACTACCGAAATAAGAATCCAACGCCAAGATAGTCTGCGGCATGTGTGTGTACCAAAATGACCAAGCAACATCCACTCACGTCCACTCTCTCCGGAAACCAGTCAATGAGCTAATCGAAATGTATGCGGTATATGATCCTAAAAATGGCACAATGAAACAGGGAAGACGGAGAGTCCTCTACCATTAGTAAAAGCCAACCTATTCAATAGGACCATCATTGTTTTCACCTGCTAAGATCAGAAATGCAACTCAGGATAGATCACATTGAAGGCAGCTTCGCAACTGACCGATGATGATGATTATGCCACAATTATTATATGTGGTCACTCACATTGTATGGGGTAGCCGTAATCATGCAGAGGCAACGGAGTGCAAGATCACCAAACACGTCCAGAAGTGAAACTAACAAAATATGCCGAGTTAAGATCAGAGTGCACAGAGAGTAGAAGCCTTCTTGTTATCCATTTGAAGTTAATTAGCTGCCGCAGTTCTTTTACAACTTTTACAAGTGGCTGCGATACCTAGGCTTCACTGGAAGAGACATAAAATCTGTATTCTGAGCAGTGTCTGGTGGAGCATGTTTATTGTGTGTATGGGCGAAATATATCCAGAAGAGTACATGTATGTATAATAAGTCTGGATGTAACACCCATGCGGTTTGCCCCAAAATTAGAAGAGTAATGGTAGAGTATTTGCAATCGACTAGGTATTTGTGACCAGCCACGTTCTGAATGGATCTTGCAGAATCTCCAAATGGTTCCAACAGTGCAAGTTCTACCATGTGGGTTCCAATAGAGTAAGTAGGAGTAGTAGTTTGGCACGTTGGTATTCGCCACCTCATACCAGCAGTTCCTGTTCCATGCAATATGTTCAGGAGAAGGCAGAGTTGTTTGAATGGATTTAGTAGATAGCACCTATGATACACCTGTGATAGGTTAAAGAAGTTTGAGTTTCCATATCAGATGACATGAGCTCACCAGTAGGAGGTGTTGATTCTTTTTTCATTGCTTACCCTGCCCTTGAGTTTGGAGTATTAGACACCCATGCATTTTGCCCAAAAGCGAGAAGAGTAGCGGTAGAGTAATAGCAATTGACTAGTTCCCCAACTGAATCCAGCAGTGTAAGTCCAAAGCTACTATATATATTAAAAAGTAAAACAATGGCGGCCATTTTAAAATTCAAGATGGCGGCCATAGTAGTTTTCTGAGATAATTGTCACTTCCTTGGATTCCCCGTTGCATAAAAGGATGCATAAAAGAAATCACATTTTATGTGTCTGAGTGCAAAGATATCATTAAAATGTAAATATTGGCAGCCATTTTGAAAATCAAGATGGCTGCTGTAACTGTAATTTAAAAAATGGCAACAACTACAACATTGTTTTCAAGAATGTAGCAGAAAAAATAGCACAGCATTACATAATACCATGCACTAAAATCTTTCCACAGCGTGCATCTACCCTCTTGGCGTTGAGGATGGAAGCATCATCAACGGCCATATGTCAGCCTCAACTTATCATAATTGGAGAGAAGAATTTGCTGCCCATCAAGGCAGGTTAAACCACCATACCTTTTGGGAGAATTGGCATGGGGAGCCCAAGCCTTGGATACAAGTTTACCTTGGCTTTATCAAAACGGTGTCTGGGGTCATGACGCAAGGGAGTGGATCGTTTTGGGTTGAAAACTATTATATACAGACGCAAGCAGTGGCTGGACATTTGGAGTATGTCCAAGACGAAGAGATAGGTGGAAATAAGGTTGGTCTTGTGATATTTTGTGGAAAAAAAGTGATTTAAAGGCCCTCACATTATTGTTAACAGTTTACTTACATAGCTTGCGTATTACGTTTTAACTTCTCCTCGAGTTACGTTAAAAGTGAAATGTATTTATCCTCAAGTGTACAAAGAAATACATATAATGAAAAAATAATATAAAGAAGGAAAAAGGAAACACGGAAGTAAACTTAAATACAAAGCAAAGCAAAACGATATGAAACCAGTTGGAAGAACTTGCCATCAAAATGTGTAATTCTATAATTACGCACACTATAATGCTTAATGATAAAGACTGAAGTGAAAGTAAACAGAGATGGCTTCAGAGAATATAATGGGTAAACTTTTCATATAGAAGCCCCAAGCATCCAAATGAGGTATTACTTTGATTCCACCATGCGATTTAAATTATTGTGAACAGTGCTTGACGGAATAAACATCTACCATTATAATGAAAGTAAATCACTGATCTCTTTTGATGAGGTGACATCAATGTTTACAAAAACAAGTTAGCACCTGGTCTACTGAAATGTTATAGCGGTGAGAAGAATATGCCCATACAGTTACAGCATTTAATAGCCTTATTACGCCTGATTGAGCGCGAATTTTAAAAGCACATGCCCTGTAGGTGCTCTCGCATACTGCCGGGCAGTGCTTTGTTCATTGCCCAGCGTTGACGTCATATGTCACCTCATCTATACAATGGATTGGAAACCCGGGCTTCGTACTTGCAACCACTGACGGCCATATTGGTACTCCACTAAGAGCCCAAGCAGGTGATTAAGAGCCGGACATTTACACAAAGTAGTTTCCATTGAAATGTGGATAAGCGACATCACAGAGTACACAATCAAGCCAATTCAGTGAGCTCAATGTATCTGAAGTTGTATACGTATGGGACGGCATGTCCCTAAAACAGGCACTCGAGATACAACTTCTGTTGAACAGGTGTCTCTGGAATGCTATTGTACTGGTAGACCAAGATGTCCGCCGGTTGCTTCGCTGATCTACTATACAATTACTGTTGTGAAGCCAATCCATTTTATAGGAATCAGTGAAGTAAATAGATATTTAACACGAGATAACAACGAGACAATTATATACAAGACAGAAAGAGCAAACAATACAGACTTCAAAAAAATAAAAGGAAACAGTAATAGATCGAAGTGGAAGAGGTAATGAGGTGAGAAAATGGGAAAGACAAAGTGAATTCATGGATCAGATTATGCTGAATTTAAATAACAACAGTTTTGCAGTTGGGAAGAAAGACGTATAGGTATTGCTATCAAGGACTATGTTCGTTGATTTGATGAATGGATGAAAAAGTATCAATATAGGAAAATCATGCAATTAAAAAATGAACGAAACCAACTGGGGTTTGTAGATGTCATGGAACTTTAAGGTAGAAAGCTGTAGAAAGAGAAGCAAAAATGCACCAGTATCAGCAAGCCATAGGGAATTTGTACACAAACTTTCGGATGAGACGTTTTTGAAGAAAAAAAAACACCGTAATTGATATTATTGGGATCAGCCCAAAGAACCAGTATATCCATATAATATAGCATGGTGAAATGAGATGATTGCAGAGTGTTATAAAATAGCACAGATAGATGAAGAAATTGACGACCTTACGGATAAGAAATGTATGTTTAATTTTGGAAACATGTTGTGTATGTGAGGTCCGTGTTAGATTTGAGTCAATAAGAACCAGAACCTAGTAGACTCATTCTGTTGAATTGGAATATTCTCAATATTTATGCTAGGTTTATCAAAGTGTTTCATCTTAAAGATCATGTAGATAGTTTTTAATATTAAGAGATAATCTTTTTTAGTTTGAACTAAACTGAACACAAAAAGAAACTTATAATTTTTCACCAGGTCCTATCTTAAAATCCTGCCCATTAAAATGAACCAAAATTGCACACAGGATTACTTCAACACTCAATTCTAATTAATGCTGAACATAAGCAAGTTAAAGTAACAGGAGGAGATTTTTTGGGATATGAATTTCTCTCAAATTTCACTGGATCGATTGTAGACCACCTACCGAGAACGTTTGGGAGGTTTAACCTAATTTGAACTTGCCTGCTATCGAAATCGTTCCCCATAGAAAACCATGCTTTGACTTTCTGTCGTGCACGACAGAAACTACTAAATCATCATCTTATTACTTAAAGACGGCGTATTCGGCTTATTCACTTTAGGTGTGATCTAATACATTGGTAAGCATTCCAAATATGTAAAAAAACATAGGATCGAGGCGGTTCTTTCTGGAAATCTCCTCATGTCTCTTTAAAAGACACGGCCACTCCAATTTCGAACGCTTACTCCTAGAAATGTTATTATCACACCATTTACGCTCCCATAGCATCTGTACTGCTGGCACACAGCGCCACGTATTCCGTTTCCGCATCGCTAATTGGCTGGCTATTCTTAGACATGCACTACGTCTTTTGACTCCCTAGCAGCCAAGTGCTGTGTTAAAGGCTCTGCGACTAGCTTGAACAAGGAATGAAAAAACGGTTTCGCGGTACCTTGGATATCGCGAAATCAAGAATCAGGTGGTCGATCTGATGTTAGAAATGGGTTCCTGACAAAAAAGACCAATTAGCTCACTAGGTTTTGTAAGCCTGGCGTGTGGCATGACTTGATAGCAGCAATCGAGAATTGAGCCAGCCGAAAAGGTAAGAAAATGCTTGTATGGATCGTATTTTTCACGTTTTTTCGTCTTTTTCCAAAAATAAACCTATATTATAAACTAGTCAGCTAACTAGACAATTTAGTTAGGAATATTTTGGTGCGTAAATCGTTACGATAAGCCAAGTATTTTGCGCAATCTCCAGTGTACCGCAATGTACAAAAAATCCAAATCAACGCTATCTGACAGAGTTTCCCACCCTTAGCCTACGGCGGTCCGGAAAGTAAGTAGTCTGTGTCACAGACTGCAAAAGATATTATCTAAATTAGTACTGCGCGAGAGATTAACGTTATCAGTCCGTC
Organism: Ophioderma brevispina; assembly: GCA_023653785.1. Taxonomy (NCBI): domain Eukaryota; kingdom Metazoa; phylum Echinodermata; class Ophiuroidea; order Amphilepidida; family Ophiodermatidae; genus Ophioderma; species Ophioderma brevispina. Next base: position 78,018 of record JAMKCH010027017.1, read on the forward strand.
ATAGCGAATGCATGCAAATGAAACTAAATCTCAAAATCTCC